>JAOUZG010035070.1:143159-198594 GCA_026289955.1 Argiope argentata
GTATTTTTCACCCACCAGGTCTCGTAATGTGAAAGAAGTCAATGTAATAAAACAAGAACGATGAGAATTAAAAACTGGACATTCAATTAAAACATGATGAACAGTAAAAGGGACTTGGCAGCTGTTGCACATAGGTGCATTTTCTCCAAATATTAGATGTTTATGAGTAAATCGTGTATGACCTATACGGAGACGAGTCAACTTAACATCCATCTCACGTATAGGGTGAACAGGCCAATAAGAAATGTGCGTTTTAATAAAATGTAATTTATTTTGGATCGGCAGATCCCATGAACTTTGCCACATAGAACAGATGTAATGATGGATGGACCTTTTAATATCACAGAAGGGAATTCCCATGTTTAAAAAGGTCGTTGCAGTTTTTGCAGCCATGTCCGCCTTCTCATTCCCCAACATGCCGACATGACTCGGTACCCAACAGAAAATTATTTCGAACCCATTGTCTTTTAATAATTGCAAGAGAAATAAAATTTTAATGGCAAATGGATGCATCCGATTTTGATAGTGTGATAGTGTTTTCAAAGCACTCATGCTATCGGTATAGATAACAAATTTACGGTGAACAGAGGTTGAAATTTTTTGAATAGCAATGAAAATCGCCACTAACTCAGCAGTAAAAACTGAACAACAATTGTGCAGGCGGTGGCTCAGTGTTTCAGATGGAAGAATGATCCCACAACCAACAAAACCATCAGATTTAGAGCCATCCGTAAAAATGGGCACAAAAGAAGAATACCGAAAACGGTGGTAGAAAAAGAGCTGTTGGAGAACACAAGGATCAGTTAATTTGTCAAATCCCGTAAAAGGATTCAAGAACGGAAACTGTGGGATGTCCCAGGGAGAAAAACAATAAGAGTTGGTAGTTTTAACATGAACAGAGTTAAGGTCCGAGTCAGGCAGAAGCAATCGGGCTCTCTCACAAAAGGGAAGGATGTGAGAGGGGCGGGCGTTATACAGGCGACGAAGACCAACTGGTAATGATATTTCATTCAGTGGATGCTTCAGTACGGATTTTGTGCGGAAATAAAATTTGGCAGACAGTTTCTTGCGTCTTAAAGAAAGAGGTAGCTGGTGACATGTAACATAGAGGCTTTCAACTGGAGAGGTACGGAAAGCACCAGAGCAAATGCGCAAAGCAGAATGATGGACCGTATCTAACCGTTTCAGGACAGACAAACAAGCGGAACCATAAACCATACACCCGTAATCAATTCTTGAGAGAACTATTGCCTGATAAATTCGTAGAAGAGAGGTACGATCGGCGCCCCAAGATGTTCTGGAGAGCACTTTCAATATATTCAGTGTTTTTTCACACTTCTTCCGCAAGTGTAAAATATGCGGAAGGAAGGTAAGCTTTCGGTCAAATATCACTCCCAAAAACCGAATTTCGTCCACTACAGGAATAGGTATGTTTCGAATGGCAATATTTGGATCTGGGTGAAGGTTCCTCTTCCGACAAAAGTGAACACATCTACTCTTCTCAGGAGAGATTGCGTGTCCATTATTATTGCACCAAATTACCAACCTATTGACTGCATTTTGTAACTGCCGCTCTATGATATTCATATTGCTACCTTGGCATGAAAGCTGCAAATCATCAACATAAAGGGTTCCATTAACTGATGATGGTAAAACCGATAAAATATGACTGATATGAAGTATAAAAAGTGTAACACTAAGGACACTGCCCTGTGGAACACCCTCAGCTTGTATAAAATTATTTGAGTAAACATTACCAATACGAACACGAAAAGTACGAAGTGATAAAAAATTTAATAAAAAAGTGGGCAAATTTCCTCTAAAACCAAATTTAAAAAGTGTGGAGAGTATACCATAGCGCCATGTACGGTCATATGCTTTCTCAATGTCGAAAAAAATGGATACAAGGTGGTTCCTCCTAACAAATGTGTTGCGTATCTGGGTTTCCAATAGAACGAGGTTATCAAAAGTAGATCGACCTCTTCGGAAGCCACTTTGCAACGGGGAGATGCATCCTTGTTTTTCCAGTTCATGCACAAGACGAGCATTGACCATGCGCTCAAAGATCTTACAAAGACAATTCGTCAAAGCAATGGGCCTGTAACTCAAAGGGTTCGATGAATCTTTTCCAGATTTTAATATTGGAATGACAATAGCTTCGCGCCATTGTGAAGGGTACTTTTGTTCAGTCCAAATTCTATTGTACAGAAGTAACAGATTTGAAAGAGAAGTGTCATTCAAAAGGTGAAGCATATTGTATGTAACTCCATCAGGCCCGGGACTGGTATCATGGGTATTGGATAATGCTGTTTTCAATTCGTACATCCTAAATTCACAGTTATAAGAAGGGGTGCTTCGGTCATTAAAATGCAAAGGCAACCGTTCCGCGCGATTCTTAACTGCCAAAAATTCAGGACTATAAGAATCAATTGCGGAAACTTGTGCAAATGCTTGACCTAGAATGTTGGCAATGTCTAATGGGGAAGAATACTTCACACTATCCCTATTTAGAATAGGAATAGAAGATTCGTGAAAAATCCCATTAGCAGCTTTTACCTTTTTCCATAGAGTTTTGCTTGTTGTAGAGGGCGTGATAGAGGATATGAATTGAATCCAGGATTCCTTCTGGCTACGGCGGCGTATACGACGAGCAAGTGCTTTTGCTCTTTTAAAAGCGACAAGGTTCTCTGTAGTAGGGTACCTTCGAAACTTGTTCCATAACTTTTTCTGCTGTTTGTAACTATCGCGACAGGCGTCATTCCACCACGGTCGGCGAAATTTTCTTAGACGTGGTGAACTCTTTGGGATAGTGGAGGTTGCGGCCCATAGTATAATATCTACGACATTTTGAACTGCTTCCGAAATTTCAGTAGTATTTATCATAGTCTCTGTGATGTCTGCTAACTGCGAAAACGTAGTCCAGTCTGCCCGCTGGAATAGAAAACGTGGAGGACAAAAAGTCGCTCCACCGCTATCAGCATGGGAGATAATAATAGGATAGTGATCGCTATTATATAAATCGTTGCTAACTGACAAGGTTAGCAACGGCAGTAGTTCAGGAGAACATATGACCAAGTCAAGACTGTGGAAGGTGCGTGTGGGTTCATGAAAGTATGTTATTTCATCATTATTGAGCAAACAAAGACAGTTATTAGAAATGAACTGTTCTATTTGTTGCCCACGAGAATTTGTACTATTCGAACCCCACAAAGTACTATGGCCGTTGAAATCGCCAAGTAGAATGAAAGGTGAAGGAAGCTGGTCAACTAATTTGTTAAGATCTTGCTGACAGATGGCATCATGAGGCGGTAAGTAAATACAGCAGACTGTGACTAAAGTTTTTACATGAACTTGTATTGCCACAGCCTGTAGAGAGATATCCAGGGCGATAGAATTACTTGGATATAAATTGGAAGTAAAAATGCAGACCCCTCCAGAACTATGAGCTCCACTGTCTGCATCCTTCCGAACACAATTGTAACCACGTAATTTAATTGGGAAATTTGACTTCAAGAAGGTCTCTTGAAGACCAAAACAAACCGGATGTAATCTGTTTATTATTGACTTAATGTCCTGAAGTTTGGAACGAATGCCGCGACAATTCCAAGAAAGGAAGGTACCCATTAAGAGAGAGGTTTGTGAGGAGAAAGAGAAGTAGCATTTGTTGGAGTTGCCTGATCCTCGCAACTCATACTCAGCTCATATTCATCTTCTGACGGATGTAACTTAATATCAGGGCTATTAAGCGTGTCTCCAAAAATGGATTGTAAGTCCTTAAAGACAACGCCTTGCGTCGCTAGCCCCAACGCGACGGAATTTTTTGAAGTTGAGTTTTTTAATTTCTTCCGTAGGTCCTTTTGCGTAAGGCCACGTTTGGCAAGGTTTAATGTCAGTGAAGTTTGCGATTTTGATTTCAGCTTTCAGAGAATGTTCGGTATCAGAATCAGAAGTTTTTCCAGTATTTGGTGTTTTTCTGGTGTATTTTACACAGTGATTACAAGTACAATTTTCACAGAAAGTTTTTTTTATTGCTGAAGCATAACTGACACCAGGAGTCGGGGTTTGTACATTAACTTTACGCCTGGCTTCGGGATAGGATAAGTTTTCTTTTATTTTTATTGTCATAACTTGCTTTTCCAGCGCCCAGCGAGGACAAGATCGAGAATATGATGGATGTTCTCCGCCACAGTTTACGCACTTCTCTTGTGCGGTACACTGTTGGCTATCATGGCCTTTTTGTGCACAGCGGGCACAAGTAAGAGAGCCGCGGCAGTTCATTTTAGAGTGGCCAAAACGCTGGCACTGGAAGCACCTCAAGGGATTGGGGATATATGGCCTCACCGGTAACTTTATATAGCCGGCATAAACGATCTCCGGTAATTTGGGAGTATTGAAAGTTAATATGTGGTGTTTCGTCTCAAGTAGCAGTCCGTCACGTCGTATAGAAATTCGACGGACTTGTGTAACACCTTGAGCTTTCATTTCAGAAGTTATTAACTCTACGGGAAGATTTAGTATTTCGCCGCAGGTAATGACACCTTTAGAGCTATTCAAAGATTGGTGAGGGATGACAGAAACTTTTATTGTTGCCAATGACTTAAGTTTTTCTATCTGTTGTGCTTGTTTGCGGGAAGAAACCTCCACAAGCAAGTCACCAGATCTCATTTTTCTAATGGATGAAACTTCGCCAACTGTAGAATTTATAGACTTTTGTACTAAAAACGGAGAGACTGATTCAAATGTATCTTTGTTCTCAGAAACTCTTTTAATAATAAAAAATTTATTAAAATGTTCATATTTGTTACCAGAAATTAAAACTTTATGATGCCCACTGAAGGGACCACGTTTCGAGGAGCCCATACGATATAAAAGGAATTCAGGTCCAGCGGTATCGCCCACCACGGAGCCCTACAAGGGATGGCAGTAACTGGCTCTAGATTTACCTAGCCTCAGCACTTTCCATAATACTAACTGGTACCTATACGCTGGGAGTTACCCCCGGGGACAGTGACCACCCTTAACGCCAAGCCCAAGGAATAACCCCTTCGCTTGATCCCTAGCAGACTAATCACTCATGTGGTTAGGTACCGGCCGATTGATACACCGGGGACCACAGTGCACCGCCCGTCTAATGGGTCGCCACTCACGGCCAACACGTGGGGTTTTTGGCTGTCCATGAGAAGCAAGAAGCAAACAGAGCGGCGACAGCTTCTCATGGAGAGCTCCCTCGCTTGCCGTCAAGGGAAAGAAGGATCAAGCAGACAGAAAGAGGCGTAGGGGAGAATAAATAATAAATGGAGTAAAGATCCCTGGGAACCTCGGGATTGGGACACCCGTACCCACCTAAAGAAGGTGAGCCCCTGAGGGGTAAATTGCTGCCGGATTCAGTACACTAGAGTTGTTAAACCGAATTTGTCATATTCAACTGTAACTTTAGTCGCAAGTCGAGTAGAGCTCGTAATTATGCTATATATGATATAAAAAACTAATAACGAGGTGTCCTTTTACCGGAATGGGTTAAAATCAAACACCAACGCATACATTTTTCAACGAAATTAACTAGTAATAGTAAATTTTTAGGAATATTATTATACGCTTGATTTGTTAATACACTGAATGCTTTTCCAATCTGTTCCATTTTGATTAACTCGCATTACGAACATTGTTTTTCTACACTATATTACATTTTTTGCATAATTGTCGTCTCAAAATTGTTGAATGCAGTTGCGCATCACAAGTCAGTTCAATTCATAACAATAGTCTAAAAGTGTTATTAAAAAAAGCTTGCAAATATAAGAACGAAGTTAGTACTCATTAACTGTAGGCCAACATTTCATATCCTCTGCCCCAATAATCCACTTTTCTTTTCTGAATGGAACCATTAAATAATTACACAAACCCTTCAGTTATGCAACTTTTTCTTATATATTTTGCGAAAGCAGCTTTATGCATGCTCTGGAACTAGGAATGAAGCAGAAGCTACCCAATTCGGATTTAAAATTATGTATAAATCAGAATAACCTACTAAACTGTCAACTTCGCATCATGTATATTTAAATTTAGAAGTGAATCTTAAAAGTAGTTTAACCCTATGAAAGTCAAAATTATCATATTAATTATGGTATAATTACCCATAATGCAGTTATAAGATGAGGTCGATTTCAATTTAAGATGTGACCAAGCAATTCTTGGGTCCCTTATAAACTTGAATTATACTTGTCTTGTGAATCAAACAATACTGCTGCTATAATAATATTCAAAACCTAGAGCGTAGAATTGGTTTTTCCTATTAAAAATTTAACTATACAATAATTTAACAAATAATAATCTTAAATGTTATTAACACTTCTCATTTAATTTTTTTAACTAGCTCAACATCATTATTCATATTTATTTTAAAATAAATATATATTTTTAATAAACTCATCGAATCTCGGATTTGAAAATAGTAATTTCAAAAAAAAAAAAAAAAAAAAAAAAAAATGAAAAATATTCCTAATTGACTACAAAAGTTGAAACTATTTTACAGTTAAAGATTATTTAAAATTATATTTATTTTTTATTATGTTATTCATACCCACCAATTTAAGGAGACATAAAGTGGGTCACTATCACAGTCGTCCCTAATGACTGCAGAATAGCTGGAAAGTGATACTGTTTCTGTGTTTAAATTAATTATAAAAAATTTATAAGCATTTAACCTCTGCTTTAATATCATTTCATATAAAATTCATTTTTTGAGAGTTAGATTAATATTAACTCTTCATAATGTGCACAAATTATATGTTTCATTGTATCCATCTAGTTAAGAAATTTATAAACGCATCTCTGCTAATATATTACGTTGATACTCTACAGATAAACGTTTCATTTAGTTTCCAAATGTAGCTTACATTGACTTTGAAGACTATATGCACTTTCAAGATTTAAATTTTAGTTAATAGTTAAACTGAGTTTATGAAAATATTGCAAAGCAAAAATTATTTTTGCATCGTCTTGGAATTTAAAAAAACCAATTATCTTTTGAATGATCTAAAATTTAATTAGTTAAAATTCAAGCCTTAGCACTGGTCAAATATACCTTTCAATTTTGATATTTTAATTTATCAGAGTTAATATTGTTCATTCGATAAATTGAATTGACTCGAGTATAATTTCATAAAACCCGTAAGCATTAGAATTGAATTATTTTACGATATAAATATTTTTCACATAGTATTTTTCAACATTTAGAAGATTGACAATCATAGCAACAGCTCTAAAAATTAGATCTACTTGATTGATGTCAGTCAAATGTAAAATGATTCCAAATTGGATATTTCACTTTAAACCAATAATGGACCGCAGTATCTAGCTACCTAACCTTGAACTTTATTTCAATGCCATTTCATGTCTTGCCAAATGAGTTAAACATCCCTTCCTATAATCTAAAGTCTATTTCCATTGAAATTTTATTTTATTTTTTAATTTTTGAAGTTATCAGTTGCGGGATTGGTCAATAAAATAATTTAACCACCTATCAGTATATATACGTTTAAGCTAATAGTAATTTTCACGATGTATTTTACATCTCTCAAAATGCAACCGATATTTATTTATTTCAAAGCACCCCTTTCTCACTTTCAGTCATTAAAGGAGGCGAATCTACTTAAAATTTCATGCTATAGAGACTAATAGCAGTTTGAGATTGCGAAGAGCAAAACTCCTAAAAATCAATTATCATCCACATTTGACAGTATAAAGATTAATATTATAGAAATATTAGCTATATAGTAAGCAAGTTAATATTTTTAATATAAATTTTTATAACTTTCCTTCAAACCATGACTTAATATATTAATTGAGTTATAAGATAATTGAATACAAAAAAAAGTACTACCAATCTCTATTCCAGAAGGTTGTATTAAAGTATACCATTCCTTCCATTACATGTTAAATGATTGACACTTTTTTTTGTTCTTTTAAACTATAAGAGTTCAATGATATGTCGAGTTTAATAACGAAACGGAACCTGTATTAAATACTTTTCTCATCACATAAATTGCTTCCAGCCGATACTCTACTTGAAGTTCAATAAAAATTAAGCATTTTCACAGCTGAATTCTTGACATTAAAGTTGTTCGGGATCCCACATTACACCCAATCACCTATACCTGTGCCTAGCAGTCACCGCAAACATTTTCAAAATAGGATTAGCCCAGACACTGAATAAGATTAGACATATTACGGGAGTCCTGACGCTCCATCCTTAGCGGAAGCAATAATTAAGTTTTTCTACAGAATTTAAAGATCACTAATCATATTTTTATCACTTCAAAATGAACCATCCTTGGAGCACGAGAACAGCAACCAACCAAAGTAGAGAAGCCAGACCTATCCAAATCAGATGACGTATCAAACTGCTTTACTTACTCTAGAAATTGATTTAATTGCATTTTGCTATTGATTGAACTTTACAAATGAAGATCTTCAAACTAGCATGTAATTTTTGATTTAAAAAATGAATCTAAACTGTGACTTCAATTATGCTATGTAATTGATCAGAGGATTTAGATTTACCAGACGGATAATACTATGGTCATCTTAACGAAAATTAAGAGGGGGAATATAGAGGTGCACAGAAAGCCTTATTTTGAATGAATACGTTAAAAATAAGTACACGCTTGAAACTGCATAAATAGAATTTAAACTATAATAAGAAAAATTGAAGCTCGTTTAACTGTGTAAACATAATGTTACGATTATATTATAATGATTTAAGATTTTTATACTATTAATATTAAATTAAATATAATTATTATCAGCTCGTTAATTTATAAGAAATATTATGCTGGCATTCATAAACTAAAAAAATTAACAAGTGAATTTTATACCAAAAATAAGCTGTTTGAAAAGTATCAGTATCAGACTCTGCAAGAGAAGATAGATAGATTTACATGAGAAACATAGGTTAATTTTAGTTGAAATTTCCCTGTGGTGTTTGCCAGTTAATGAACACACTCAACAACGTACACCTACTGACCACACAGCAGTCACATGCCAGCTCATAGAATGGTGTCTGGACGCGAGAGATGTGGGTTTATGAGAGCCTTTTGCCGGCTCAATACCTCCTTTTTCTTTTGTAGGAGAAGGACGAAATATTTTTTCTTTCATAAGTTACAAAAAATTAAGAAAATTTTAGAAGAAAAAAATTACAACATCGAACAATTTTTTAAGATTTGTAGAAAATTCGCTCAGTTCAAAGTCTTTTTCTCATTTGCTAGTCCACATTATTTAGTTCATGAAGAAATATAAGTCAGGGTTCTGTTGGTGTACGTCACATATTACACACGAGAACAGAAATGTGCAAGGAATTCAAAGAGCTTGCTAATGGTCTTCATAAGTTTCTGAAACCCAAGCAGTTTCTTCATTTAAAAATGTCAATGTAAAGTACTTGAATATCACACAATTCAATCCATCCCCTTGCAGAAAGCAGTTCTTTTGACAAGTACTTCATCTTTTTGTAGGCTGCATTCCAACCACTAAAGCCATGTCAAACGCTTCCATTCAATCTCTTGCAACCACCAAGGTTTTTGAAATCGCTTCCACTCAGATATACATGGAGGGATATAGAAAAGAAAATATATTATTAATAACAGTGTACATAATAGGTCAAATTAGCATACTAATAAAAAGAGTAGTGGAATCAAAATAACAATAAATTAGAATGAGAGACAAAAGGCACTTATTATAACTTTTCTGAACTATTGTACTCAGACGCAAGCTTCTACATATGGCTTTGATCTTTTCTTTAAATACTTTTGAAAAAAGTTCCTATTTTTAAAGATAGATACTATCGATGTTATCTTGCGATGAAATTCAATGAGCGGTATTTAAACAGCAGATATAAAACCTTAATGCAACAATTTGTTGAAGTAAAATATATTTGGAGCTGAAAACAGTAGCCTTCCAAATGAATTATTCGCTAGTGAAGCAAAACACACGTGTTTATAATCGGATCTTAGTGAGGAAATATTAATAGTCACAACAATAAGGCTTGAGCAGTTCTAAATGTTTTGTACAGATGCGATGCTCATTTCCAATCGTTTCTGTCTTGAAAATCAAACTTCATGTAATTATGCAGATGTTTTAAATACTGTCGAAATCTTGAATCTAAAATATTTGCTTTTAAAGCTAAATTCATGTCATAATTATGTAGGATACTTTTAGACAAATAATACTAAATAGGATTATAGAAAAAATTAATGAAACAGTACTTAGTAAAATGGCAGTATAAAAAAGTACTTGGACAATTTGTAAACTAGTAATTGTACAAAACAAATTTGTAAAATTTCTTTCAGTTAAAAGCAAGCTTTTCGTCATAACTGATTTTCTGATTAGAAACAAAACACTCGGCAAGTATATTTTTTATTAGTTTTTAAATTCCCTTCGATTCTTAGGAGAAAAACCAAATATTACATATGCGAAAAACTATAAATAATTTCATTTATATCATATAATACTGTCGTTATGGCAAAATAAATAAAATTAAATTAATAACTATTATAAAATAAGCAGATTAATTTTGAAGTCAGCCCGTTAAATGGGTAATAATTAGTTTAAATTGAAGATCAGTTTAGTTATAATGTCCCATTTTAAAGCAACACCAGAGCTATTTTGGAATAGACATCGTGATCTTTAATCAAGGCCAGATGACGAACACCCCAGCTGAGATACCCTCCCTCTTCAAACTTCCACACCACAACAGTGGGAAGACGTTGGCCCCGAGGAAATTAAGTGTTGATCACCACATCTGCTTACAAGACACTTTTCTGGTAGAATCAGGTCTCGAACCTGAAACCCTCCGGTTTAAAAGCCGAGACTTTACCAAGATGCCACCACGGCTTTCTAATTTATATCAAAATCTGTCACATTGAAATATTTCATCAAACAGGGTTGATAGCCGAAGCAAATATTATAGCCAAATTAAACGACCGGTTTGTTCACCAGATTGTTGAATTTAGGGTTGGTGAAATGATTTATATGAAATGGAGTTTTTTGAAAAAAAGCTTTCTTTTTTTATCCAATTAAAAATACTTAAATTAAAATACCGGGTGTCCAAAAAGTTCCCGTACTCCAAATTAAAAAAAATCATTTTCCATGATTTTTTTCAAGTATATTAAATTTTTCCATACGAGTAATGAAACCATGGACATGATTGAAGCTTTTTTCGGCGATCGACTTAATTCAAATAATCTTTGGCCATCTCGATCCCCTGATCTGACCATCCCGGAATTTTTTCTGTCAGGATATTTAAAGGACAAAATTTATGAAGGTGATCCTCAAACAATAGATTATTTGAAAATCGCAATTACCCAAAGGATACCAGAAATCACTCCTCACATGTTAAAAAGCGTTTCCAAAAACATGGGAAAACGAGTTCAACTTTGTCTCCAAGAAAGGGATGACATTTTGAACATTTATTATAAATGTAAGCTCAGTATTTTTTCCTTAGTTATGTTAAAAGTGCTTTTTATCATTGACATAAAAATAATTATTTTTAAACCTATTGTTTTTGTAAAATAAATTCACAATCATCAGTACGGGAACTTTTTGGACACCCTGTAGTTCACTGCAGATTAGAAAGTGTATATATGTTACAAAATAAAAGGTGATTTCAAAATCTCCCAACGGAATTAATGATAGTCAAAAACATGCAATTGAATATTTCATGAATCGAAATTGAATCCTAACATTTAAAAATATCACAGACAATATATCGAATTGAATTCAAAAGGGATTAAAATTGAGAGATAAAATAGAATGGAAATATTGATATCATTAGAGATGCTATTTTATTTTATTTATTTATTTGTTTGTTGACTTAGGATAATGCAAAAGCCAATTTTGCAATATAATTGATTTGTAAGAATCGCGAAACAACAGTTAAACTTATTTTTCAGCTCTATTAATCCTGTTTTAGATGTATTTGAAGCCTATTTCTTGATTTCATTTATCGTTATTTTAAAAAAATGGGCTTTATAGTGAAACGACAATACCTATCTAGAAGATTTTTAATAATATTTTGCAACTCCGTTAATTAGTTAGCGAAGCATTGGATTCAATGCAGCTGTGAAACGTTCCTTGAAATAGTCGTGGCATTCGTATGAATAATTTGACTATTGTTGCCATTTGATCATAAATAATAGGTAATAAGAATGATTTTTGGCTTACGCCCATTTAGCATTATATATATAAATAGAAATTAATAAAACCTTTGAAGTTTTTCAAAATCAATCACTCAAATGTTTTAATATCCCGAAAGAATAAAAAAATATTAATTATAGTGGGAAAAAATATCTATTTTTCTAAATATTGAAATTTAGATACCTCTTACTATTATCAATAATTCAATTATAACTATAAAATGGAATAACTTCATCAACTTTTTATATATACTTGTGTTAAGACTATAGTTAATACCTTTTTAAATTATTATACACCGTCAGTGATACACATGGTAGATACGATCCGGATCAACGATGCTCATTAAAAAAATATATATTCATAAAAAGACTAGCATTCCCGTTCCCGGCATTGCTCGGGTAATGGAATTAAAAGGGGATAACAGTGATTGGTACACCTAGTTACGAAAATCCCCTACAATAATTATTTATTACTTATAACTTTTTCTAATTTTGGGAGGGCCCGGGGGCCCTGGATTCCTTATATATATATACCCTTTCCTTAACCGATTCTTAACGATCCTTTTAAAGTATTGATTTTCTTAGCAAACGCAGGCCATTCTTATTTTATTGTTATACCTACGTTTAAGCAAGAACTTCTGTGTATACATTATTTTGGGTTTTTTTTTCTGGTGCTAAAATTATTAAGCCGCTTGATGAACTGACTCTGGAGCAAGATACATACAATTTTTTGCTTCCCCCAAACTGAAGCTGCGGGGTGATGAGAAGGGCATGTGAGAAAAGGAGAAGTCAATCGTTATCAGTAGACTATAGGAATATTATCTTCTAGGCCGCGTTCTTTTAAGCCTCTTAAAATTTTGTTTACGTTTTCAGCCGTTACTTTTGAGATGTTGAGAATAAATGCGATTTTAGTATACTTATCAAGTTTGTTAGTTTTTATCTCCTAATACGCCAAACGAAGAAACTAAAATGCGCGCTTAGTTTCCCAAAGCTTTAAAAAGGTAACTAATTTGTGTTAATTAGGGCCAAAAGTTCTAAATATTCTTAAGAAATTGAGTATAGAAATTCAAAATTTAAGATCTTAAAGCAAAACTTCAAACACATAAAATTTTCTCAAGAGTTCTTCATATTTATTCCCACGATTAGAAACCATAAAAAAATTATTGTTTTGATTAAGGAAAAAAATGGAAAGGAAAAGAAAATGGGGTCGTTTAGATTCCAAATAGTTTAAGAACTAATTCGATTTAAATTGGCTTGTCAAGAAAAATGCTAGAAAAGTTAGAAAAACATCCGATTGATTGTCCCTTAAAGTTTCACCACAAAGTATGTCTTGAATGGTAAAAACCAAAGATGTTATTTCTAAAAGTATTTTCGTATGATCTTCAGCACTTCCTAAAGAGGAGAAAGAGAAAGAACAATTCACAATTTTTTTGGAAATGAAAACTTCATCGAATTCATTGTCCTGAATAGTAAATGTAAAAGTGCCTCATAAAAAAGCTTTAATTTAAAAATCACTGATAAATTTTTGGGAAGCCTCTCACTCAGTAAAAAAAAATCCTAAGCATCGTTTCATTGAAAAAAGTTATCAGAAATGTTAAAACAAAACAATATTTATTTCAATATCGTTCTTGACAATATTCAAAATATAAACAATTCAGCAGCAATTAATATAAGGATTTGCTTGCCCAAAGGTATGTCGTTATCTGATTGCAAAATAATGAGAGCTTTGGTTTTAACCCGAATAACTTAATTTTTTATTGTAATTTATTTTTAAATGGTTCTTAATATTCTATAGGTGTTTTATTTCGAATTATTCAAAAAATTCTAGTGTAAAATGATTACTTATAAGTCTAAATTAAATGTATTATGTAATTCATTTTTCCAAGCCACATTTGCTTGTGCTATGAAAATTACAAAGAAATATTTTGACAGTTACTTTTATTTGTTGCTGTCATAAGGCAAATCAGTTTATAGTCCAGGTATTGCAGCATTACTGAATCCTTGTAAAACATATTTAATTACACAATTTTAATCTTGGAGATAAATACAAAAATATCTCAGAAATTGAAATATCGTAATAAATTCCGTAATTACACAATTGTTTTTCTAAATACTGAAGACACAAAATAATAACTCGGTGTTACTTATCGCAATTAATATTTTAAAAGTACATTTTAGAATATTAAAATGAATTGGAAATGAGCTGAAAGAATTTTTTTAGAATTAAATCACTTGTATGCAATTTCGAAAAATAATTTCACATTGCTAAGGGGATTAAAAATTTTAAGAAACCTACCACAAAATATATATATATATTAGACGTACACTTGCAATTCATAAAAATTATATTATAATCATATTGAGCATACAATAATCAAAAATCCTCTAAAGCACAATCATATTATCTGCATTTTCAATCTATGTTATTAAGATGGACTGAAAGAAACATGCTCTCCGAAATTGAAATTCTGCGATAAGCAACAGCTGTCACTTACAACATAATATATGCTAATTAACCTACCCCCCCACAGTGCTGAACTAATCGCAAAAGGGGAAAGCAATCATTTTGTCCAAATCCTGACACTTAAGAACAAACCTGCTATTCAGATGCGCCCCTTTAGATAAGTATAGCAATCTGAAGGTCGCCGACAGGAGGATTGATAAAGAAAGTTATTTGGCAGCATGGCAATCATTGTACAGTGTAAAAAAAAATATCGATATTATTATTAACAAAAGCATTTTAAGCAAACATAATAAATCACTAAACCATATAATACTGCATTTTTACTCGCGGTTTTGGACCAACCAGCCAACCTCTTAAAATCGTTTTTCTAATGCAATCTTTGCAAAATCAGAAATTATTTAATAAGACGCGTAATGCTTACTGGATTGTTTTCAAAATTGATCATGGTGTGCCAAAGAAAAGCCAAATTGTATTTTATAAAGTTAAGTCTTATTTTTAATTATCAATGGATTAGATTTATAATGTTGAAGAGAAAACCCCAATAAATGACTAAAAATTTAAAATGCCCAATTTTTTATCAGATTTTTACAATGTTCCACATTATTTTGAAAAATTAATCATTTTTTAAACACAAAATTGGATAAAGTTATCTCGAAAAGTTTCGGCGTAGTTAAATATTAAAGTGAAATTTTGCCTCTCCGTTACAAAATTCGCCAAAAATTCAGTTTTAGAAATTCGATCGGACGCGTAAAGATGGCAATTTTAAAAATGCGGGACGAAACAGTACGTATCAGCAATCGCTGCTCCGGAAGGTCGTGTTTCACTCGGGAAGTGGCATTACAGGTTTTAATTTCACAGAAATTAAGGGGGGTTAATTAATTTTTCCCGAACTACTTGATATATCGAAAAATCCTTTCTTATTGGGTACTTTCGCAATCATGTGGACATGCCTGCCAAATTTCAAGTATCGGGCTCACAAAGAAACCGCCATCTATTTAAATGATTCAATCATTTTACAAAAGTCAATTTCATGATGAAACTTTTCCTTACATAGCAAGATATTAATTATGTCCAATTGCATTTCATCGTATTTTGGGTAGAAACAGCCACTAAAGAATACGGTTAGAGGTAACCAACACCTGTCAATTTTGATGAGTATTTATGACAACACATAAAACCGGATGGTGGCCAAAAGATATGAAGAATCAAGGCTAAACAAAGAAGATACATCAAATCCCCAAGTGATTAAGAAAAGAAATTTAAAGAACTTCCAGGACTTCAAAAAATCTAATACGAGAATTTAACACTTAAGATTAAAAAAAATCTATCGTAGGAAGTTCTGCATCAAAACATCCCTAAATTAATATCGTATAAATCAATTAATAAAGGCAACCAACTGCTCCAGACTCTTTCTGCTTCAAAATCTTTCTTAGATTTTTCTTGGATGATATTCAGGAAAAATCTAAGAAAGGGATTCAATCCTATTCAAGACAAAAAAATTGAGAACTACTCTACCCGCAGGAGTCAACGCAAAGGCACTAACACCGCATAAGAAATATAATCTTCAATAGCCATACGTAATTCAGCACAATATTGATATTCAAATTCACATCAGTAAATACTTAGGTGAAAACGAAACAATATTTTCCTAATCTACAATAAATAAAACTGATTAAAGGATCTAATTATTACCAGAAAGGATTTATATTTCTGAAGTAGCGGTGAAAGTTGCAATTCATGGAGCTGTGGAATGAGCCTGAAATGCTAAACCAAATCAGAGGATTTATTTTGGTATAGAGACTGTTACTACTTCACATTACTGGGGCCTACAATAGTTGTCAACCTTTATATAGGGGTTTGGATCCTTTAATTTCATATTTGAATTGAATATATCTAGCTAAGATGAAAGAAGTTGGAATTTATATCATCTGGAATACCAACATGAAGATCACGAATAGCCTAAAATATCTGTCTTAGCTTATCCAGCATACTTTACCTCGGAGGATAAATTCTCCTTAAAAGGAGACAGCTGTAAATATGCTGTACACTATACACCTCTAACTATGCTCAGAGACGGCTCCAAACTTGATAATCAAACTATTTATGCCTTTCTTTATAATTTCAAAAACATCATTTCCATTAGCAAAGTAAACTGAAAAATTAAGTACAGTCCGTACAGTTTTACAGACAAAAACACTTTAAAGCACAATAAAGAAAGCAACACGGTGGGCAATTATAGCTATTTGGAGCGATATACTATACCAATATATCTGGGAAAAAACTCATCGAATTGTGCTATAACGCTAATAAGGAACTCAAAAGTCTTTAATTAAAAATTCCAACCAACTAGATTGGATAACAAGTAAGATTAATGAGAAATGAGGTGGCTGATGATCTAAAAATACTGCGACAGAGAAATATGGAAGGTTCAATTCCAATTTTAAAAGGTTTTCCCAAAAGACTTATTCCGGAATATTTCATTTGACAGTTGGATATCAGAATGGTACGAAAGATATACGGAGCGAAAAGTATACATACTTATCTTCACCGTTTCCATCAAAGAAACAAAATAATCCACATAAACAATGCATCTTTTTACAGTTCACGTACCCTTTTCAAGTTATCCAAAACGTTTCAAACTTCACTAGGCAAGCTGGAGTGAAAAGGTCAATGCATTATGTGAACTGTCTATCACCTTATGATGTCCTACAGCCTTAAAGAGAAACCTTGCATCCTAATGTCCTTTCGCTGATGGTAGAGAGTCTTGAATAATCTTGACAAGTAAAAAAATAATGAATAGAATTGGCTTGTTTTCTGAAAGTTAACAAATATTTTAAATTTAACCTTTGGAAACCGTTCCGAATCAAACACCAGCAGCGAGGAAAATTCATCCAATAATTTCCTCTTCAGACGGTTAAGACTATGAGGCTTCTCAAATCGAGATCTATCAATTTACATTTCTTACACATACTTCACTTTTAGAGCTTTAAAATCTATATGTCATATGATATATATTAATATACTTATTATTTGCTTTCTTTATACTTGTTTTTTAGGAATTTCGATATCCACATTGTGGTAATCCTATGGTAAGAAATAGCTTTAAGTGTTTAGTTTACTTTGAAACATAATATCTAATTTTAGGCGTTCTTTAAATGTTACACTCTGTAAATGATGCTTACTTTTTCCAATAACAACTTAAGTGAAAATCATCATCATAATTATTTAGCATTTGCTGCGTATCTTTTTAACCCTATGAGCTATGAACAAGCAAATTTTTCATATGTATTAGGGGCCTGACAAGCGCTTTGGAACAATTTAAATGAGTTTAAGGAATGAAAGTTATTTCTCGATGATCGCTTATTTAAAGGCCTCAAAGCGCCTGATTCAGGTACGTGTTGAACGACGGAGCGATATTGAACGATCAAGACTCATAAATTAAACACACTATCTCGTCAATCCAAACGAAGTCCCAGTAACGAAAATAAATATGCATTTCTATACTATTAAAATTGCGTATTCTTTTTTTAATAATGTTTTCTTATATTTCTCGTTTTTAATTTTTCTTTAATTTTTTTTCTATGTTTTGAAAGCGTTGTGTTTTTAGGTTCAAAAATTATGCTAAAAAACTCAGGTCCAATTTTATTCCGTTTCTTTTTACGTTTAAATCCGCTGTTTTTCTATGTTTGTACATTTTGAAAATTTTGTACTTTATTGTTTGTGTTTCCTATATTTTAAATATATTTCATAAATTGCTAGACGGTAAGTTTGTCCTTATCTCTGGAGCTTTGGTCTTGTAATCAAAAATTATCTTTATTGCTCGTTTCAAAACTTTTATGTTAAAAAAAATTTGGAATCATAATTTACATATTATCAAAAAACTGATCATGTTGTCGTGATTTCAACATGATTAATTAAAGAGAAGCAAGTTTTGAACTAAGACCAAGGTCGTGAAGACTACAAGTGCTCAGAATTTTATATTCAGGCACAATACATAGGCATTTTGTGGCATATATTCTAATAAAAAATTTGGAGTTACCAATAAAGGTCTAATTATTACTGGAAAGCAAATACTCGGGGGGTTTAGATTCTGGGATCCTTATGCATCCTCTTGCAAGAAGACGGTATGTCCTTCCAACGCATATTCTTTTAAATAACAAAATGGAATTATTATGGTTTCTAAGTTTCGATATTAGTAGTTCTAATAGTGGTATCTCTGTGTAGCTGCAGTTGTAATTTTATGTCGAAATTTGGTTTCCTTCAGAAGAAAGACATCCAAAATGCCAATTCGATTTACTAATAATAGTACGTTAACCAATTATCAATGAATAATCGACCAGGTTCGATGTTCCCTAGCTATTATTCGCCAATGTCTTGCAGTTAATACACAAGTACAGTTTCTTTACTAAGAAGCGCACGACTCACATGTGCAAAACGTTGAAAATAAAAATCTGTCTTTTTAGAACTTTCATGGCTTTGTCCAGGATGTACAATTTTATCAGAGAAGGGAGATGTCATGATTATTTGAAAATAATCCAGAAAGCGTCAGCAGAACATTTCTGATGATTTAGTTAAGCCATTTTAAGGTCGCGTTTGGAAGTAACATGTCGCGTTTTGAAGTATAAAAGCAAATACATTATTCTATCTAACAATCTTTTTTAATTTGGCTCAATATTTTAAAAAATACGAAACGCAAGGTATTTCAAAAAGTTCTACTGATAATGAAAATCATATGGTAAAATAATTTCAGAAAATATAGATTTTTCTCTCGCATAAACTTCTCAAAATGTAAATAAAAGACAAGAAATGAAGGCATGCCCGTTTCATATTTCAACTTCCACACCTAATCATTCGAAAACAAAATAGCACTGTAGAGCAGTGGGGAGTCTGACATTAAAAGTGGTCACATCCGTTTTATAAAACCGTATTTTAATAGTGGACGTAAGCAGTTTTCCAAACGATGAAGAACATTAGTAAACCTTACAAGGATGAAAATTTCTATAAAGAAGATACTCAGATTTGAGAATTTTGTTCGTTTGTTTCAGTTAATTGTTTTTCAATCATATTTATTTTAATGCACGTAAGAAAAGAGATCAAAATATATCTTCAGACTTTCAGCCAAAATCGAAATCATCAAAGAGATGTTATTTTTATTATCTTAAAACTTCAGATTTGTTTTAAATATTTTCTCTCAAATCCCCTATTATAAACATTATCACCCCAGCTATCAGCATCAATGTTTTCAACACAAGCAAGGCTATGAATGCCACAAGTGCTCAGATTTTTATTTTAAGGTAACATACACAAGCATTTTGTGCAATTTAGTCTTAAAAAATTTTGGAGTATGCATTTTGGATACCTTTTTGTTAGTTGATAGAAATCAAAATCATCGAAATTTCAAAAATCGTCCCCCCCAAGCCAAAAAATAGTACTATGATCTATACTAAATAATAATGAATTTCATTTATCTTAATCATTCACTTTTCCTTGTGGCATTTGCTTCCTAAAAACAAACCAAGCAAATTTTAATTATCTATTTTTTTATGTTTTATAATTATCATTTTCACTTGCTCAAGACAAATTTCTTCCAAATGTATTTCATTCAAAATTTTTAGAAACCTACAATTTTGTAATAAATACTACACACCAAATTTCATTCAATTAACTGCAGACGCTTTTAAATTTTAATTCTAAAAAACGTAATTTTTGAATTAAGGAAGGTTCTGAAATTCATCAAATTTTGTTGACCACATTTTTTGGTAATTACAATACTTCCATTTTGCACTCTTCTTATTCTGAAAGTAAAATACTTTTAAATACTTCCCTTGTTTTCCATTATAATGAAACAACATTCGTCTTTTTTTTTGAATATATTTTTCTACCTGCGATAATTAAGGAGGTATTGCGAAGTTAAAATTTCACCACCTTCCCCTTTGAACTGAATGATCTCTTTACAAACTCATCCAGAATTTCTGCACTGTATTTTAGGCTAGGTTTTTTTTTATCGTTGGGAGCATTAAAGAAGATGTGCAGAATTTTTTGAAAATGGTAGAATGATAATCACTGAAAAATCCAAACACCTGAAAAAGGAATTCGAGATACATAAAAAAAAAGAAAAAGTTGGATGAATAGCTAATAGTTTCTGTGTCATTGTGGACTGAAAGAGGTTTCTTACAACTGAAATGAAAATTCACCTGAAAAATGCTTTGCAGCTTCCTTAATAACTTGGGCTAGTATACATTCAATAAGAGATAATAAATTAAATGTGAGAGAATCTATGAGATCCAAACAAATTTTAAATTATTTAAGTTCGGCCAGTCAATGAAAAATCGCCTTGATTAAGATAAGCAGATTTGATTAACCGTTTCACTGCTAAGTGATTCTGGCGAGGACATTCGGAAACTGAGGGACATATTTTGACTTGATGTTGTCAAAGAAAACATTCTCATTTAGACAAATATCAATAAATTTTAATAATTATCTTCGTATTATAAAGAAACAATATTAATTGTGAATGTGGATAAGAAAAAAAAACAGTGGGGTGTTTCCGAAAAGTTGCTGTTTCTTCTGTTTCTGAAGAATGAAAATGAGTGAAAAGAACCCCTTTCAATACTCAGTCTTTTTCTTCGAGGAATTATAATAATGCTATCATCACTACTGGTGTCTGTTCTTTCGCCATCCTCAAAATCACTAGCAGTCAAAGAGCTAGTGACATGGTTTTTTTAAAAATATATATATATAATCGGTAAACAGTTATTTCATAATGCACTCGCATTACAAAGTACGCGTGATGTCAGTCTACGTTTACACCCACAGAGCACCAAATACACACTGAAACTCGCAGAGCAGAAGCGCTGCGACCCGGTTTTCGAGACAAATGAACGCAGAACTTTTGCGCTGCGCTTTTTTAAAGTCTCGAATAGTTACGATGTGGAGAAGATAATTGTAACATCGAAAAACTCAAACAAGAACATCATCTGCAAAGATTATACATATTTAAATAACAGATTTAAAGAAACTTTTGATGCAAATTATAACTCTAAAAGCAGAAAATGTTTAAGATTATTGACGCGAATTGGAATTCATAGAAGAAAATATCAATTATGGTGGCCTAAGTATTCAAAGTTTCAACAGTTTTTCTTCTCGTATTCATTGTCTTTTGTTTCATCTCCATTACTCCTCAGCAACTTCTGCATTACTGGAGCAGGATTTAAACTGAAATGAAATTTATACAATAGCAATTTCAAAGCCCTGCAATTTTTGAAGATCAGTTATCGATATTAAGGGATAGAAATTATATCAAAACTAATATATTATTCCTATCTGTATACTGTATTTAAGTGAAGACTTTTATTCATGCTAAGAGTCCCACACGGTCCCACGAACAGTCCCATTAATGTAATTAAGGACAAGAAATTTCCTTCATGGTGATTGGATCTCGCCGTTCTGGGTATACGAAAAGGTGGATGTGGTTACCTCTCATCAGTGCCGGGACGTACTTCCTTAGGGAAGGGTTGTGTCGTGGCCAGTGATAGTCCTTCGGACTGAAGCACAGCGCCCGCCAGGGTCGAAATCATGGCGATCCCACCTTTCAAGTTTTTATGAGTGCCTTTGTCGTGGACAGAGTAATTAGTCTATGATTATGTATGCTAACAAATATAGAAAGAATTATATTATGTATAGAGAATTTCAGATCTTATTAAACGGGGATTTCAATGCTAAAATTCTGGTTTGAGAATCCCGAAGTTCAAATCAGAGAGAACTGGATTTTATTTGCAAGATTCTTCTTCAAGGAATGAATATAATAAATGAATCTGATTCTCCACCAATCTACGATTGCCCCGAAAGATCTAATTGGATTGATTTCCTATTTATCAAAAATATCTGAAGAAAAGATGTACATATATGGAGAGTTCATTCAAATGAATCGAAAGGTGAACATAAGTTGATAACTTTTTCACTAATCACGGACATTTCCAAAGTCATTTCAGAAAAAAAAAATTGAAAAAGTATTCAAATTAAAATTCTAGATTTTAGGAGAAACCTCTATAGGTTGATACTTTTTTTCCAAAAAATCTAAAATACTTATCTAAAGAAAATGTTGATACATTGATTGAAAATGCTAATAAAGGATTTAATAGGATTATTCGATTCAATAAAAGGCGCAGAGACGAAGATGTATCAAAAGACAGATAGTTCTGATGAAAGAATGCAAAGAAATATAACAAAATATTAATTAGCAAAATATTAAAAAAATGATAAGTCAAATGGAAAAGTCTTATTTCAGAAAAAATTTTAAAAAGAAAACCTCCTTCAAAAATAAAGCAAATGTCGCACAAAACAATTAAATATAATAAATTAAGCCAAAAAGCAGAAAAAAAGAAGAAAATAACTGTAAAATCTCTGAAGCGGTTAAGAAGGTGGGAGCTATATAACTTCCTATAGTAAGATCCTAAGATAATTGTATATTTCCAATTTGAAGACAGCATTGCTCTAGAATTTACTATTGATGAAGTGGAACGGAATGTGAAATGAATTGATCCGATGAGCCAGATTTCGATGATTGCACTGCTCATTTTACTGAATAAATCTTCACTGCTGATTTTTTTTAAAATTGATTTACTGAACTAATGAATCGGTGCTTAACAAATGGATACTTTCCTCCGGCCTGGGAACTTGCTAAAAGGGTTTTATTGTCCTCCCAAAATATAAAGACCTAAATAACTACAAATCGTATTTATGTATTTCTCCCTATTTGAGTACAGATTCAGGACAAGTTAAAGACCAGATTTATCACTCCCTCAAAATTAATATTAGATTAAAAACCAATATGGACTTAGAAAAGAAGAAGGTTAACTTCTCCGGTACTTGATATCCTAGTATCAAAAGATATAGAGGACAAATTAATAACATGTATGGTCATCCTAGATATTATTTCAAATAATGAATGGTTATCGTCAAATAATCAATTTTGGATTCATAATCAGGCAATTCCATTAGATCAGAACTTTGGATAATTGTCGTGAAGGAACTCTTGAATCAATATAAGGAAAAATCTAGAATATAAAATCCAAGCATTTGTGAACGAAGTGAGTATACTGATGAAACTGACTGCATTTTATCACTTCGTTCAAAAGAGTGAATGAAATTCAGAGTAAATGGAAGAATATCTCGATCTTTAAAATAAAATTTAGTTTAAATAAGTCTCAATATATTATGCTTACTTTTCGAAAGAATATTCTCATTTCTTAGGAATTACCTTACATGATGCTAAATTAGGTTACGCAAAAGGAACTTAAATATTTGGGAAATTTTTTAATGGTAATTTGTCTTTTATGCCTCATCTCAATTATATGCTATAAAAATAGAGAAAAACATATCTAAAAAATAAGAAAACTTACACCTTATAGAGGCTATCTAAGGGCTATTAAGAAATTTATAAAATCATTTGAAAAATTATTATATTAGATTCGGAAGTTTGGTTACAGGCAAGTAAAATATAGAAACTTCAGATTAAACGACATTCTTTGACGTATCTTATTAAATTTTATAGAACAGTTTTTAAGGAGGAAATCCAAATTCCAAGTGACTACTCGCATCCCTAATAGATTTTTTCATCGAGAAATTTATTTCAATCTCAGATGACATCAAGATTCTAAAAGTAAAATAAATTCAAATATTGTGATAAACATCGATTATGAAAAAGACATTAATTCTTGAAAGTTCGAATAATTCCATGAAGATATTTTGACAATAGCATGGAAACAGAATACCGCCTTTATACTAAGGGCTCAAAAATGAAAAATAGGACAGGAGGAGTATGGACTGCCATTTGAGAGGTATTGAAAAACATATATATAGATTGACGGATGGAGCCACTGTTTTTATAGTCAAAGCCGAGATAATCTTTATTAATGTGAATTATGTAATTTTAAATAGGCTACCAAAAGTAAGTATTGTTATTGATTCTGGATCTGCATTAATGCCACTATAGATGCAAGGGTAATTATATTGGAATTATATTAAAAACGATAACATTGTAGAATCTGATTTAGATATAAAAGTAGTTTGGACAAAAGCCTACCACGGTTATTATGGAAATGAGAGCCAATTACTAAGCCAAAAGGATATTAAGGACAGAGTAATAGAAAGTACTAAATGAAGTCTAAAGTAAAGTTAAGAACAGAAAAATGACTATCGATGTATAGCAAATCCTTTTGAAAAATTCGAATGAAGGTACTAAAACACAGAAATTCTTTTCTTAAATTAAATTATTTCAAACAGAATAATGCTCCTTTTTAAATCAAATTTATATTATGCACGATATATTTAGAACTTACCAGAACAGGTTCTTTGAAAAAGAACTAATATGTCAGAGTAGAATTTCATAAATAACTTTAGATCAGATACTAATGAAAGATATATATAAATGGGATAATTTGAGGCGCGATTGATCTTTTGGCTGTTCATGACAAAATCTAAAGACTCTTGTTCGACATTCAGTTGTAAAGAAATTCAAGTACAGATGTAATTGTTTAAATTTTATCCACCGAAATTGAATGACAGTGTTGAATTGCTTTATTTTGTTTAAACTTTGAGTACCGTATAACAATTATAGTATTGTAAATTTTATTATATAATTGTTTAATAGTTATTTATTGTTATTGTTTCTATTATTGTGTTTGATTATTTCCCGAAAGTGTACGACTTTTATAAATTGGTAGCTGCAATTCTTAAGAAATTTTACGTGTTCTCTTTGAAGGCTTTGTGATTTTTGAAGGGTGCTTGCTAGGGGGGGGATACGTTGTGGTGACATCGTCTAATATTTCATTTAGCCTTTGGCTTTATCAAGATTTGTTAATTATTTTCTCCAGAATCTATCAAACATTTAATTAGATTTTTTTAAAAGACAATTTAAGGAAAACATGTTGATATATTTATTTATCGAATATAAATAAATAGTATATAATAGCAATTTAAAAAATTGAAAAATGAAAAAAAATCCAAAATTTATAATTCTGAAGAATTATTTGCATAACCAAACATTTTTATGAGTTTCCCTTTCATTTCGACAAATATTATAATTATAATGATGAATTTGTATGTCAGATTTCATTCATCCAAATTCAAGTTTCTGTTTAGTATTATTAATTACTTAATGGTAGACAGGTAAGAACTTCAGTTGACGAGTTTCGTTTTAATTTTTAAAGTCGCGTAGTACAATTAATTATAGTCCATTGGATTTTTACTTTATATTATTTTCCTTCATTTACAATTATTTTTCAAAAGTTTTACAGAAACTTGTGGCATTTTATGCTAGTTTGCTTTACATTTAACAAATCAGAAAAAAAAACTAAGCCTGCAAGTGGGTTTTCGACTTTTTAGCATTTCTTTACTCTTTATCTATTGAATATTCCAAAAAATTAAGCAAATCTCTAGACAAAAAACTAGCCCCATTTCGATGAGAAACGCGAACCGCTTAAAAATAGCAAGGTTTTTTTTATTTTTTATTTTTAACACGTTTATAAAAATAGTATGTAAGTAAAGTATTCGATGTATTAAAACATATTGAGTTGCAAAGTGTTGCGAAAAAGAACAAAATATCAAAATAAAGGAAGTTATTCAAGAAGAGATTGGAAGCTCTTGAGAATAATCTCTAAAAATCTGTCTTCAGTGAGGTCTCATTTACGTTTAATTTAATTATTCTTCTATTTATTGATGATGTGTGGCAACAGCAGTTTTTGTTATGACGGGGTTCGCTACTTGTATTCAATAACGCAAGAGAAATGTTCTCATCTTTAATATTAAGTAAATATTTATTTTTCTAATTCACCTTTTCCTACTTAAAATAATCTACCTTTGTAGTGGAATAATATATTCCGTAAATGCGGGACTGCTATATTCCAGCCTTGACGCCTCCTGGTGGCTTAAAAGAGAACATCCACCAGAGCGAGTCGGACTTTCCTCGAGTGAACATCTAAATTGTTCTTGTCCCATTAATATTCTTTGTAACTGTAAATGTTTAATTGTTTGTCTTTGTTTATTTGTAATGTAAAACTGTCTATGTTCATTAAATGTTTAAATTAAAATTACCCCGAGATTTATTATTTTTGAGTGCTCAGACAGTAACCATTACAAAATTGGCAGCCCAACTTGCGGCCTTACTTTCGAAACAAACGTGTTCGAACAATTGGGATATCCGGCTCTCTCTCGCTTTTTTCCCCCAGCTATTAGGTTTTATTTAGCTAAATAGTCTATCCTAGACGTGCTTCTTCTCACCCCGAGAACGGAATAACTTGGAATAAGTTGCTGGAAACAAGTAGTATCTCTTCCTGAGATGGATTTATTCGTAGCGTCTCACCTGAAGATTGCTTCAGATAAGTATTTTGTTGAATAAATACTTGTATTTGGAACAAAATTAAAATTATTGATAAAGTATGATTAATTCTTGTCAGTAAAATCAAAAATCAAGTTGAAATGCTGATATATGTGCCTACTTGAAAAATAATTGTATTAAGTTGTTACATTTTAGTTTCGCTTTGCCAGGCGTTACCATTTTTTATCCCCTTGGCGCCGAGAATATGCAAGCTTTCATTTAACGGCGGCGGGAATGATTTGTTTGATTACTCATTCTGGGAAATGTTTACCCTTATTTTTTATACCTTCTTTTAATATTCTGTGTTCATGAATATTTTTTTTTCTTTCTTCATTGTGAATGAAAATTTTAGGAAAGAAATACATAAAAGAAATAAGGTTTTGTTTGAGTTTTGTTTTACCCTTTGAGTATTATATTTATAGCATTTAAAGAATAAATAAAAGTGATACTTTTAGATAGAAGCGAATTGGTGTTTTAATAGGAAAAATATTGCTGTATTCATGATATTATTTTTGTTGTTAAAATATACTCCTTGTCTTAATTGAATTAAAAGTGTGAACATGTGTATATATTTTGAATAACATTATTTTATTAAGCATTTGATCAATCTTAAATAGAATTGTTACGATTTTTTTTCAATACATGCTAAATATACAAAACCATTTGTGAAGTCAATTGAATATTATAGTGATGTTTAATATTTATGAGGAATATATGAATGTATTTAAATTTTCCAGTGTATTCAAAGTTGTTTTCTTTATACTTTGAGTTTGTTTAATAGTTGTATCGATTACTCATATTTCAAATAACTATAAAAAATCTTACATTCTAATTTATGATTTTTTCAATGTCAAAATATACTGTAATTTTTTTTGTTGTGCATTAAGTGTTTTATATTTAGATAATTGTGTGTTACCCTTTCTGCATAAACTTTAAAATATCGAACTTTGAGGAATTTAGTATTTTTTTTAACAAAATGGCTTTCCTTGCCAAAGCAAAGAAAGAAGATTTGAGGATTTTGGCTGAAGAAATGGGTTTGGTCTTGGGCCAGGGTCTCAAAATTCTGCAAATTTCAGAGCAAATATTGAATTCGCCTGGATATAAAGAAGACACAGTGAAAGCGTTGTTATCTAACATTGTAGATGACAGAAAGACTAAATAAGAGGAAGAAAAGCGTGCCAAAGATCAAGCTAGCCTCGACAAAGAAAGAGAATATGAGTTGGAGAAATTGAAATTGAATCTCGAAGCGCAGAAGAATCGTATTGATAATGGAATTTCTCAGATGACAGGTGACGACGACACCCCAAAATATGAATTAAAGAAACTTATTCCTAGTTTCGATCCCAACGTAGGTGATATTGCATTATACCTGAATATTTTCGAAAGGCAATTAAGGTTTCTGAAACTGCCAGAAACTAAGTGGGTTGCTTACTTGATTGGAGTATTACCCGCAGAAATGGCCAAGCTTATAGCCAGAGAATCCGAAGAAGAATCTAAAGATTATCAGCACGTTAAAACCATGCTTCTGAAACGCTACAAGTTATCTGCTGAGAGATTTCGTCAATTATTTGCTACGCACAGAAAAACACCAGAAGGGACTTATCGAGATTTTTACTTTGAGCTACGTGACTATTTTGAGGGATGGTTGGATTCGTTAAACGTCAAAACATTTGAAGATTTGAAATCCCTCATCATAGCGGATCAAATTAAAAAGAAAACACCGGAAGACTTCAGAAATCATTTTATTGACGAATGGACTGAATGGAATTCACCAGAGGAACTAGCCGATAAACTTGATGCTTACGACAACCTGAAAACTACATTAAAGCGAGACATGTCCAATGTCAAGAAGAAAGTTTTCAATCCAAAAGGGGAAACCTCCGGACCTCCATCTTTTATAAAGAAGAGTCATTTCTATCCTAAAAAGGATAAACTCAATTCTGATGTCCAGGACAGGCCTGCTCGAGTATGTTATGGCTGTGGTGAACCTGGTGTAATCAAATCTCGTTGCCCTAAATGTAATCCATCTAGTACGAACACTTCCTCACGATTTGGAAATGTCATCTTTCAATCATGTTCCGATAAGAAAACCCAATTGGCTGTGCTGAATATTACTGTAAATGGAATCATGGGAACTGCTTGTGCTGATAGCGGAGCAAGTCACTGCATTGCTGGAGAACTGTTATATGAAATCCTTAAACAAGAAGGTGCAGATTTTCAGAAGACCCAACTCACTATGACACTTGCTGACGGAGGAAAAAGTGAAGTAGAAGCTTACCAAACGTGTGTAGAAGTAGGACTTGAAGGAAGAATCATTAAGACAAAATTCATTGCATTACCCCATGCAAAAGAAAATCGTACACTCCGTGGTGCGGATTTCCTTCAAGATGCTGGAGTTGTTCTTGACCTGAAGAGAAGAAAATGGTTTTTCTATGATTTTCCTTGTCGAAAATTTAATTTTGCCGAAGAAGCAAATTTGTGTGCTATTAAGAACGAATTTAATGTCGAATCAAATACTTGTCAATTACGTGAAGAAGAGGGCCAACACCTATCAAAAGAAGAGAGAAATCAACTCAACACCCTGTTGAAACAACATGAAAGAATCTTTGAACCAGGGGGAGAAGCTACTCCGTATGTCCCACACCCCATCAACACTGGTGATCATCCTCCTGTATCTGTCCCTCCGTACCGATTGTCACCTGCTAAGAAGGAAGAGTTGAAGAAACAAATTGAAGACCTGATGGAAAGAGATGTTATTGAAAAGTGTGAGTCACCATATGCCGCACCTGTGGTTCTAGTCCCAAAGCCAAGTGGTTACATACTTTGTGTGGACTATCGTAAATTAAATGAGATAACTTTACCTAATACGTATCCCTTACCTAGAATGGATGACTTGTGGCATGATGCGAAAACGAGCAAATATATGTCTACAATTGATTTAACATCTGGGTATCATCAAGTGGAAGTCAACCCAGCTGACAGAGATAAAACAGCATTCGTCTGTTGATATGGAACTTTTCGATTTAAAAGAATGCCGTTTCGGTTGAGGAATGCTTCTGCAACGTTCCAACGCTTGATGGACCGTTTCCGGAATGGACTTCCTTCAGTTAAAATATTGGTATACTTGGATGACCTGATCATATTGTCACCCACATTCGAGCAACACATCCAAGATCTGGAAAAGGTTTTTGACCGACTTGACAAATTTCGACTTAGTGCAAATTTGCCTGCTCGAAAGTGAAGTATTTAAGATTATGGCTAACTTCAAGAGGAGTTGAAACAGACCCTGATAAGGTGATTGCGATAACATCTATGCCTCCTCCTAAGAATGTTAAACAAGTACAGTCCATTATTCAAACCTGTTCGTGGTATCGGAAATTTATTCCTGCTTTCTCTGAAATTGAAAGACCACTTACAAATTTGACGAAGAAAAATGTTTCTTGGGAATGGGGTGCTGAACAGCAAAATGCATTCGAGAAACTGAAGCAAAGTTTGACCTCTCAACCCATTCTGAAGCAAGCAGATGAAACCAAACTATTTCTTATACGGACCGACGCAAGTAACTACGCGTTGGGGGCTGTCCTTCTTCAAAAGCATGAAGGACAAGAGCATCCCGTTGAATATGCAAGTAGATTACTCAGTTCTGCAGAACGGAATTACTCAACCACTGAGAGAGAGGCTCTTGCTGTCGTCTGGGCTCTCCAGAAATTCCGTGGATATGTCGAAGGTGCCGAAGTGATAATTTCGTCAGATCATCAGCCTCTCAAGTGGCTCATTAGTCTTAAATCACCTTCGGGAAGACTAGCAAGATGGGCCTTGCAATTGCAAGAATTTAATCTCAAGATAGAGTACATCCCTGGAAAATGTAACTATATCGCTGACATGTTGTCTAGGCCTATCTGCCAAAATAATGAAGAGTTTTGAGAAGTTTCCTCTATTTCTGTGGACTTACCTAAGAAGACACCTAAAGAAATACGAGAAGAGCAATTGAAAGATGAAGAGCTCAAGAAAATAATCAAGTGTTTTGAAGATCCTGAAAAAGGAGTTGATTACTGCAACTGGACTCAAAGAGGTTATATTATGAATAAAGGCGTTCTTTATCGATATTCTCCTGCCTCAGAAGCTGAAGATACCCAGTTAGTAGTACCTTCTCACGAAAGGGTGGAGATTTTAAAATTGCATCACGATGCTCGAGATGCTGCTCACTATGGAGTAGATGGAACGCTTGACAGAATAAGTAAACGATAACACTGGACTGGCATGCGTTCTTTCATAGCTAAATATGTCAAGAACTGTCCTGAATGTGTTAGATTCAAGGCCAGCAATCAAAAGCCTTGTGGACTGTTGCAAACACCAGTTTACAGTCAACGATTTGAAACTGTGGCAATAGATCTTTTTGGACCGTTACCTGCAACTAAAGATGGTAAATGCTGGATTTTTATAGTTGAAGACTGCTCAACGAAGTGGGTAGAATTATTTTCTCTCACTACAGCTACAGCGAAAGAATGTGCCACTGTGCTTGTGGAAGAAATTTTCCTGCGATATGGTATTCCTAGGAGAATAATAAGTGACAACGGAACTCAGTTCGTCTCCGCCGTTATGCAACAACTGTACTTCCTCTTGAGTATTGACCAAAAGCTCACACCAGTATATCACCCACAGGCAAATCCTGTTGAACGGAAAAATAGGGATCTGAAGCCGCGTCTTGCGATTCTTGTGGGTGAAGATCATACTACTTGGAATGAAAAACTCCCAATGATTCGGTTTGACATGAACATTGCTAAGTGTGATACTACTGGCGAAACCGCAGCATTTCTGCAATTTGGTCGTGAAATGAGGACAATTGATGATGTGACAAATGATTTCCGTGCAATTGACGACAATGATAATTTCGTGTCAGAAATTACCCCATACCTCAAAAGACTCGCTAGCATCTCCAATGACATTCGAGATAGAGTCGAAATCAAACAAGATCAAAGAAAGTCCTATGCGGACCAAAAACGACGCAAATCACCGCAGTATAAACCAGGTGATAAAGTGTGGGTTACGCTACACCCGAAAAGTAATTCTGCCAAAGCCAAAACAGCAAAATTCTTTCCTAAAAGAGACGGACCATATATCATTTACACTCAAAGGTCTCCAACATCATATGAAGTGGCTCATGTTGACAAGCCCCAAGAACCAATGGGACAGTATCATGTGTCTGCATTAACAAAGTGTTCAAGCGAAAATACAGTTCCTGTTACACCACTACGTAAGCGAGGCAAACCTCGAGCCCTTGATCCTAAACCCAACCCACAAACAACTCTCAGACGAAGCCAACGACCAAAAACTGCTTGTCCCTCAACGAGACGTTTTATCGGAACCAGAGGGGGAGTGTAGTGGAATAATATATACCGTAAATGCGGGACTGCTATATTCCAACCTGGTGGCTTAAAAGAGATCTTCCGCCAGAGCGAGTCGGACTTTCCTCGAGTGAACATTTAAATTGTTCATGTCCCATTACTATTCTTTGTAACTGTAAATGTTTAATTGTTTGTCTTTGTTTATTTGTAATGTAAAACTGTCTATGTTCATTAAATGTTTAAATTAAAATTACCCCGAGATTTATTATTTTTGAGTGCTCAGACAGTAACCATTACACATTCAAAAAGTCATCTCATACTTGTATACTATCTAATAAATTAATATTTTAATAAAATTTTGTATTTTGGGTACGTTTTGAAGGAGACATGTACTCAGAGTTTTATTTTCAGAATCCGATACACGACAGCTGTTTACATGCATTTTATTTAACACAAAAAGATGGGTAACAATACATTACCCATCTCTAAAGTTGTTCTCACTGTCGAATGGCAACAATAAATTGCAAATAAACCGATGTAAGATAACTTCAGACTACTTCAATGAATGCTTTTATAGATTCTTTTCTTCAATGATTCATTATTTAATGGAATTGCAAAATATTATTAGAAATACTCTTGAGAAAATTCATCCTGTGAACAAAAATTTCGTTCATGCAGACGGAAGGAAATGTAAAAGATATCCAGAAACCGGCGACAAAAGGAAAGTTGAATTCAAAGCTCAAGTAACTTGAATTGCGCCTAGAGTGGTAATTGCTATCACTTAACAACCGAAATTGATTATCATATCCATAATTTCATAAACATGACTTTTACATTATTTTAAAGCTTTATTATATATGTGATTTTACCGTCTACTTACTTTTATTCGCCAAACCCTACATTGTTCGATGCTGTACGCAATGCTCGTCAGTTCCAGTTAGCATGTTTTCAAACTCCACTGACCATTCATTCAATGCTAGTATTGCAAACTGCGGTCAGTAGAGTTGCTTAAAGAAGGAGTTTCGAAACTTTGTGCCTTTCGATATTTATTAACAGTAACACCAAAGTTTACAGTTCCTGATGAAGTACATAATCTTTGGTGTCCGTGCCTGCCACGCGAGTCCCCGTTCTCTGGGGAGGAATGTTTACAAACAGGAAGTAAACAAAAGGTAGGAGCGCCATCTATGCAAAATCCGCAACACTGGCAGTAATCTTTTCATGGGGAGAACATACGTCTCCGAATCGACGGGCTGCCGATTCAAAGCTCAAAACCTTACAATGAGAAAACCTTTTGATTATATCTCCAATATTTGATATATAAGCAAAATCAATTTTTCACATTTGAACCCCCAACTTAGCAGCTTCACGGTCAGCTTTTCTTTCCAAATTGCCGCTGTCTTAGCATTTCATCTTCACCTGTTATCTCTGGAAACCCGAGTACTATTTTTTTTAAAAGAAATAACACAGGATTAACAACACATGCACTGTTTAGATGTTCAGATAAATGACTAAGAAGCGAAAAAGTTGTGTTACTCGAAACGGATAAACAAACAGAAACGTTATTCATCAGCGTTGTCCCAAACGCGCTTTTAAATATAGAATTAACATAGTTTTAAATTCACATGTTGTTAATTTGATGTTGATTAGGGCTTCACTTCATTACCAATTCATCAACAAGTGCAATATAATCACTCAACCATAGCAATAACGTGTAATCATTAAATACTTCAATATTCATTAAATACTTCAAACAATACCGGTAAAACAAAGCACAAATGTCAGGGTTCAGGTGACTTGATATCAATCACAAAAAGTAATATTTACATAAAAAATGTGTTAATAAATAGTGAATTTTTTGTAACTCATTGTAATCTGTTTTGCAATCTGTGACCATGAGAAACTGATAACGTGAATTTTACTGACAGACGCTGTTTGTAAAGTAAGACTTGAAATAGTGCATTTTTAAATAAAATAGGAAGTAAAATTTCGGTTTTTCTGCTGTTTGTACAAAATAATAACCAAAGCGGTAGAGAAAATTTAGGTAGGTCAAGGTAGAAAAAATTTGAGCAATGAACTTTAAATTTATTCATCAAAGATTTCAGTACTTTCACCAAAGTTAAGATAAAAATAATTACTTTCTTTGAATATCAACTAACACTAACTTAGGGTTAATGTATACCGAAATTGGATAGATTTTATTTTATAATATACACACTTTTTTTTTAATTTGCACTCGTAGTAATTAGTAATTATATTCAGTTAAATATTTTTTTTCAATCATATGAAGAACGAAGTAGTTTTTATAAAAAAGAACACATTCCCTATTCATAATCTAAGTCAAAAAAGTCAATAGCATTAACAAACTGGTTGTCAAAGGGGTTCAGTAATAAAAAAAATCGGCACTAGTGTATTAAACTGGACAACAAAATAATTATGAAAGGCAGAGTTTTGAAGTAAATTTGATGTTTTTATTGAATTTATCATGCAATCTTTGGCGCCGAATCACTGGCATACAATTGAGACACAAATACTGGAAAATGGAATAAATACTCGGGATGCATATCTCCTTTTGATCAGAACCAAAATTTGACGCAGAACAACAATTGTAGACTCAGGATCCAATACCAAATTTCATTCATTTAAATTATTGCGTTTAAGTTACTTTTACATGCATGAGAAAACACAAATGTTAAACACTGACAAGTTAGGTTCAAAATTTAATGTAGGTCTGCATTTTAGGTGCTAAATTTGTGCGCCATTTTTTTATCTGCCTAGCGCTTTAGGCTTATTAACTATCGTATTTATTTCTATTAGGGTAGATAGATACCTGAATCAATTTAGTTTACAGTTGGAGTTTTTTAAAAATCTAAAAAATTGCTTATGGAACTTATACCAAATTTCATCTAACTCGAAATGTTTTCGAGCTATCGTTTCCCCAGACTATCTTTCCCGAGCTATCGTTTCCCAGAATGATTTCTGAAGATGGAGAATCATCAAAATAAAGAATCTGATTTATTTTTTTAACAATAGAAATTATTTCTCTTTTTATAACTTCGTTTACGAAAAAATAAACTTCCGAAGAAAATTGTTTATAGCATTTGATACAATATGAAAGATTTGTTTCTATCTTTGAAACAGAGTGAAAAACATTATGGAAATTTGTTTTTTCACTTAACTTCTGCAAAGCAAGATTAGTTCTTTTTTTATCGTTTTGTCTATGTATTATATTGATTAAACTAGACTAGTTAAGTTTCATGATTTACAATTTTTTTCCTGAATTAATTTTTTATATAAAAAAAGTCAAGAAAAAGAATGAAACTTCGTTACACAAAATACGACAAAATTTTAGTTATTTTCCAAAAACAATTCAAACCCACCCATTTTTGACATTTTACGTCAAGTTTCCCCAAAAACCTGAAGAAAACAAAATGTTAATAATGGTATTTCGGATATACAATGCGAAATTGTACGTTCAGATATTCAAGAATAAGAATTGTTATTAAGGAGAAATAAATGTTTATTAAAATAGAATTAAAACAATTTTTTGATATTTCCCTAAAAACAATGGATATCTGAATGGAAACACTAATTACAAATAGAAAACTAATAAACGAAAATATATCTATTATATTAAACATTTATTCTGTTAAGTTTTAAAAATAAAAAAAAGTTAAAATATTCTAAAATGTAAATTTATTCTTTCAATAAAAACTCAACAAATACCTCAAGAGATTTCAGACATTGTCATTTCTTTGAAGAAGTCAAAAATGAAAACAGAAAAAAAATTTCTTTATTAGGACAGTGCGTCATATTACCACGGAAATTTTCAGGTAAACCACTTTTTTTATGATAGTATTTTTTTTTCTTTTCAAAAGTTTTTATTTTGCTCAGTACTTTCATTACCCACTTTTAGATGAATTAAAAAATTGAAAAGTATTGAAATTTTATAGTGTCAATTTATCAACTTTTATTAAATGAAAGTAGATTGAAAACAATATTCCCTGAACCATTTTGTCATTTTACAAAAATAAATATCCATGTCTTATTTTATGTTCTAATACCGAATGAAAAAAAAATGTATATATGTTTACATGAAAATTAAAGTTGTTTAAAAGTTTGGCACTTTTTCGTAAGACGGTCGGCAGCGAAAAACCGCCAAAGTAATTTGGCGAAGTTCTACAATATTTGGCGATTTCTCGATGCAGCTTGGCAAAAGAAAAAAATTCTAAATATATAACAATATTATTTGAAACTCTGGAAGTTCTTTTTACGGCAGAAATGTCTTAAGTAAATGTTCTACTCACAAAGTACTAATTATCGTAATCCCGTTTCTTTTTTCTTTTTTTGCAATCAATTTTACTATTAAATTCGATTTTATTATATTTTGTCTGGTTTCTGGGCAACATAATAGCTATTTTAGGTTATGAAACTTTTTAATTTTAAACATGTACTGATGTTCGAAAAACGTTCGTTTAAAATAGTGTTTTTACGAAGAAGGTTTAGTTTTGTTTTTTTACAAGTTTTTATAGGTATTAAATTGTACAAAGTAGACTAAGGCAAGTTTCATCGAGCCATCTTACACGATGGTTGCTGCGGAAACGCGAGTTCGAGCCTGGAACAGAAGCCAAACTTTCTTTCAAAATCCAATGCCACGTTTAATTTATTTATAAGCTGAACAACACTTATTTCATTTCATTCACTTAATGAGCACCGAATAATAAATATTTTACATGCAAATTAACGCCAATACTAAAAAAACTAAATTTGGAATAATTTTTAAAAATCCGTTGAGTGTGTCTAGAATTATTTTTCTAACTATGCTAGAAAAGACATTTTATAACATATTAAGTACCAACTATTCTTTAAACCACCTTTCAATTGATTTCAAAATTAATTCTAAAATATTTACTAAATTTATTATTCTTTAAAATCATTTCATTATTACCTTCAAATATGTATAAAAGTTTTATACTCACCAGAACAGGCAGGTCATTTCTAATATCAAAATAAAGACACTGTATTAACATATCTATATAAACATTACTTACCTTCAAAACTAAACATATTGTTGAGCATTAACTTAATTTCACGATTTCTATGGAGAAAAAAATGTACCGAAATCACATTATCAAATATGCATATGCAAACATGAATTTTTAACACAGTTACCGAACTGCACATGTGTAAACATAAGGAATTCTCCCTCTAATCAATGTCAAGATCCTGTCCGTGTCGCTCCGTCGTTCTTATCGTTTCGTTGGAGGGATTCCCTCGACGTGACATTCTTCGGGAAGGAACGCACTGATCATGCACTGTGGATCAAGCAGGAACTTTTGATCCTGCAGCACAGATTGCCGAATGGGAAGAGAGGGAAATTGTGTATGTCACAGAAGTGGAAGGAGTTTGACCAGTACTTTCCATGATAAGGACCTATAATAATTCGACCTACAGCAGTTTGCTTTAGTGAATAATAGCCAACATCAGTGGCTAAAACAGGGACAGGTTCAAGATGAGACTTGTCGTGATCCAATCCCATGGTCATATGTGCTTTTTACCGAAGCAATTTTCCCTCTTTCCCCCTCATTTGTGGTTATCTAGAATCTGACCAATGGCACTGACTCATGGCGTGTAATTTTGAGAAATAGAAGGGATGCTTCTGATAAGAGGGATGCTTAAGCCAGGCCGACTCCAAAATTCTCTGCTTCTTTGATATATGTTCATTTTACCGACAATTCGGAAAAGCTTCCTTCTTCCAAAGACATAATAACAGAAAGCGGGCGAGAAAGCCGCCATCTGTTCCGATGAGTAGGATGGAAAATTTACGACAATATCGGAAGTCCATGAGCCACGGGAATGGGATTTCCGAGTCCAAAACCATGCGGAATTTTAAAATTTCGATTTCAAACTATTTAGCAGTTTTTGACATGCTGATGACATTTGGTGTCCACACTTTTCCCTTGTAAATCACAAATGGAGATCGAGGGAATATCAAGTTGGTTTCATTAGCTTCCTATTATCTTAAAATAGTAGTTAAAACAATTTTCAACCTTTGTATTCTTATTATTTTGTCATAAAAAATTCGTCTGAAGCTTAATTATGCTACTAATAGGTTCCTAAGTTTGATATCGTAACTATCTAGTGAAAAAAATCTAACTAAACGAAAAAAATCAGGATTCCTATTCACAAGACTATATTAATATAGGCATTAAAATAGCAACGTACCACAATTTTTTTTTTCTTTGCCTAAAATTTTGTTTTTCCAATTTCACTATAAAATCAAAAAATATAATTTTCGGAATTTGCTTAGTTACAATTTTGTCTACTTAAAAAGGATTTGACAGTAAATAGTAAAAACCAATTTTGAAATAGTTGATATTAAATGGTCATTCAACATATTATTTGTTCTTCTCTTCCTTTTTATACAATGTGCGTTCAAATAAAAAGGTTCGAAATGACACTGCGGGGGGAAATGAAGACTTTATTCAAAATATACACCATGGGCCTGAGTACAATGATCCCATTGATTAACGAGCCGAAGGTTACTTGTTCCCAGAATTCCCGTGGCCGTGACAAGGCCCAGTTCTTCACAGCATCCTTGAGTTCACCTTCCTAATTGATGCGCATCCTTTTCAGATTTTTTAAGGGAACCATACATATAAAAAGTCTCAAGCAGACGTATCCGGGCTGTAGGGTAGATGGTCGAACTGTTGCCACTCGAATTTAGCCAGTTCTGCGCGTATGACTCTGAAGACGTGTGGATGCACGTTATCATGGAACAAAGTCGCATCCTCCATGAGTAGTACCGGTCTTTTGTTCTTCATGGAGCTGCGCAGTCTTCGAACTGTCTCGTTGCACATCCGAGTTTACCGTTATTCTGAGCAAGAGGAGTTCAACAAGTAGCAGATCTTGGACGGCGAACTCAAGAAATGGGATTGACATGCTCAGGCCTATGTTGTATACTTATACTCATAGGCATACTTCATTTATCCCCACAGTTCCGATTCGACATTTCATTTGAACCCTCCATGTATAATAGAGGTTTCATAGTTTAGAGATACAAGGATTATCCAACAAACGATAAAGGAAACAACGTATCCAACATTTTTTTATTTATATCAGTGTTCTCAAAATGCTCATAAGTAAAATAGTGTTCCATATCATTTTAAGAAGTCAAGGGAATTTTTTTAAAATTCAGATTCTATAATAAGTTCCACTGAAACGTAGCCTTTTTAGTGTTTGATAATTCTTGAGTTTCGACGATTTTGGGTATAAATTCAAATTACAAAACAATAAAAAAGTCTGAATGTAATCAACCTCCTGCTTTCGACGATTTTAATTAGATTCCCATGCCCTTTTTTAGAAAGTTACTTCAAAAATAAGTATGGAAAAGCTAGCTTCTGCAACAAAAAATTGATACATAAAAATATTATTATTATTTGATAATCTCATTTCGGAAGTTTCTAATTTCGAATGTTTTCCGCACTGTTTATAGTTTTGCAAAAAGCGAAAACTAATCATTTCCATAATAACACAAGAAGCAGCATTGAAATACAATCTCCACTTGATTTTGAAATCAGTTCTCAACATAGTAAATAATTTGTCCCTTCAACATGAGCTTAAAAATAATTTTATAATGTTCATTCACTTTTTTCCGATTTATATATTTAATTAACTTTCGAGAGCAGACAGAATATTATTTCTTCTTACCGACGAAAATGCTGGATATAAAAACACTCAAAGAACGAAGATTCTGAGAAATCTAGAGATGAAGTGAATTACTGCTTTTACTTTGATTTCAGGATTAAATTATTTGAAAGAATTGGTATGGAATTCGAAAACATTCTTAAAATATACTGAATTCCTCTTTGAGAACCTTAGAGCAAGTTCTGAAGAATCTTTATATATCGTAATCGGCATTTGCACCATATTGGATTCAATTCTTAAACAAGGCACATCATAAGGAATATCCTGTTCATGTTGATTAAATTATTATTGTAAATGTCTCCACATCCTCATAAAATTATTAGAAATACATTACAAATCAGGTTAATATTATCAGATTTCTTATTCTGTAGAACTATGGTTTGAATTGCCTTGTTTGTTACAAGGAAACATTTTATGAAAATGAAAAAAAAAATGAATTCTATGCAGGAGAAAGAAATTGCCTTGCAACCATTAAAGTTGATCAAAAATAAATTTATTATTTATAATGGCACCATTTTTTTATGAAAATTAACTGAAAGCAGTATTAAAAGTTCATACAAAAAATTAATGACATTTTCTTCAAATATATCAACGATTTAATAAAAATTCTCATATCCAGAAAATTCCATATATTTAATTCATCACCAGATCTAGCACAGAAAATACTTGTTCCAAATTTTTTTTTTAGTTTATCCCATTTGAACATGACGATTCACAAAAAGAAAAAAAAATTAAATTGTGAAAATAAGGCAAAGTTTTTTTTTTTAACATGAAACCTGAAGTGGAATTCGGAAATTAAAATCTGCAAAATTTCAGCGATTTTGAAAATAAAAACCTTAAATTAGATTGATAATTTATAGTTGTTAATTCCTTTGACACTTCACAGGTCCACTGACAGATTTGTCAGTGACTTAAGCCGACTGAGTGTCTGTTCTTTTTTTTCAGTAGAGCCAACAAGGGTCAAGAGCTCGACTTTTAAACTTCATGCGTTACATTCGATAGCACAACCCTTTTTTACAGGGAGGCACATTCACACATCTCACAGATAGAAGAGATTAAGAGAACCCATGCTCAAAATGGGTGGGATTCGAACCCAAGAAACTCAGATCATGGGGTAGATGCTCTACCCCTGTACCAGGATAAGATTTATAATTTAAATATTGCAAGAAAAATCATGATGGGATAAAAAGAAAAACTCCATGAATCTTGAGCTTAAAAGTGGTTGTTTCTTTGCAATAAAGTCTCCAATAACAAAAATTAGTCAACATTAAACGCACCAGCATTTCATCGCTGCGCTGGAGGTACCATTGGAAAACGGTCATTTGACCGCTCGTGGTAGATTTAATACGTATACATTTTTCTAAACAGAAAAATTTTTACCACTTTTTTTTCAAAGGTTTCTTTACATCACATTTGTTGAAGATACAGCATCAATGAATTCGGCTCTTGTTCTAAAAAGAACCTTGAAGTTATTGATGGTTCATGGTAAAGTTATTAATGTCTTATGATTTTTCACGTTAAGTAAGGTATCGTCAATAAAATAATTCACTCCGTAAGTAATAAAATAATTCACTCCGACATTCACCAAATGTAATTAGTGAGTGAAGATGTTAATGCAGCAATTTCAAAGGAACTTCATTTTGTATTTTGAAGGAAAATTGCTATATATATATATATACATATAAACAATGCATACAATACGAGGGGGGGGATTTCAAGAAAATATTACGCATGTGCTCCAGAAAATTTCGAAACATTTTATGAATATTCAGCAAAGCAGGATTGATTTTTTTAATAATTGGTATATACTTTAATAAAAAAAAAATATAGGAACGTTTTAGCTTTATCCTTCATAATAATATAATGTATTATTGTTATATAATGCAATTGATTTAGTTAAATAGAGACTTGACATTATATGCTGAACCTTCATAGAAGTCATGTAAATAAAGCATGCTATAACAGAAGATTTCTGGAAAAAGAGATGGTGTTAAAAGATCTAATATATCTAATCTTGCACCAATTGACATTTTCTTTTCTTTCAATAATTGTTCACGTATGGACTTGTGTTGGAACAACAGCTAAAGTAAAGAAAGCCTCGATACTTTGCATAAAAGTTAAGCTTCAAACTCATATAAATGTGACGTATTATTTATAATGGTTAAAAAAATTTCCATTGTTATAAGGAAACAACTAGAATTTTCATAGATAGCAACCCACTTTAAATGTGCTTTTAAAGCAATTACATTGGCAGCATTTATTCAAATGAATTTTATGAAAATTTAATTGATTATCTATTATACCAAATATTTTTAATATCTAATTTAAAGTTATGATTAAAATTTTTAATATGCTCTTGAATGTTTCATTTGCTCTTCAATGATGGTAAATTCGAATTTTTCGCGATGTTTCAATAAACAATAGAATATTCTGTAAGGACAGCAACAATTATTTTTTTTTTTGTATGCACGTGTCAAGAGATTTTCAGCAAATCGGCGGAATGTTGTTTATATGCCTCTGACAAAAATTGAATATATTTTGTTTCCTAAAGTAGCAAATGTTACAATTAATTTTTTTTAGTCTCGTGAGTTGTTTGAAACAACTTCGTAGTTGCTGTACTGATTTTATAGAATTAGCGAACTGAATAAAATATCCAGTAGATGTTGAAGCCATGATTATTTATTTCTAAATCACGCAACCTATAGAAAGAATAATTATTTAAACCGAATGCGAATAATATCACGTTCCTAATAATTATATTGAAACAATACTGTAACTGGAGCTTCATTGTGAGAAGTTTCTTAAATACAAATATTAACAATAATATATATAATTTTCTTCTTAATACGGTTGGCCTTTTCAAGTATAATTTAATAATATAAAAGCACTAGCTTTTACCCGCATATGCGTGAAAATTTTGATGCTTATGTGTGTCAACTGACGGTCTCATCACAATATCAAACCATATCATTTTGCTGCTGTTGAAAACACTTTAATATCATTGCAAGAAAAATAGAAAATTTTAAAATGTATATTTATTCTCATACCATTAGTATGACCAAATCCATCCCCGTTTAAAATAAGGCGCCGGCAATCAGAACACACTGCGCATGCGTAAAGTTTTACCGCCAATTTAAGATACGCAAATTTTCTAAGCCAGTTGAGTAGCACAATATAGATTAAAAACTTTTAATGTTATTAATACTGTTTTATTTTAATTTAAAAGTACATTAGAATGAGTTCAAAGATCGATTAATTAACGATGTTTAATTTTAAATTCATCAAACATTAAAAAGATAAACATAATCGTTTAAAATAATCGATCAAAAACTTGTTAAGCTTAACCTTATCAGTGCGGAGAAAAAAAAACTAAACTCACTCATTTTGCGGAGGGGAGAAGATTATTAGCAGGAAAGTTAGTTTATAATTAATAAAAAATTAACCACTCTAATTAGCCGGAATAAATAGTTGCCTATGTCCTATTCTAGACTATAATCTATGTATGTGCTAACTATCATCTAATTTCATTCAGCAAGTTCTGGCATAATTGACACAACGACATCCATTTAATTTGTTTGTTAAATAAAGAAGATAGACCGATGAAACTGCAAGATCTCGGCTTCGTTTTCAACACGAAAATAAGATCTTCCAGAAATGTTGCATTAAATGCTTTTATAAATAATAATTTTAGATTTAAGAAGACTATCAAGAAATAAAAAAACTATTCATCTTGATAAATTTGCATTTTATGAGACTAAATCTAACTGGAAAAAAGTAATGTGAATCGTGGAATTCAGATTGATTAATAACTTTATGCACGTTTTTGTACCGTTCGAAATTTAAAGCTTTAAAATGTATGCGTATTTCTATCATACGAATACAAAAAAATTCTTCAAGAATATTTATTTTAGTCTCTGAAAAATGAAAAAAACTACCAAAGGAAATTTTTAATGCATATAAAATTTTACAAATGTGAAATTAAATGGGTTCAATTCATTTTCAAACGGAAAACTTTGGGTCTTGACTTCAGAAATTCTGTTCCGAGTAGTTTGCAAGAAAATTTATTTTCAGACAAGGAGACAATTTATTAATTTTAAAAATATTCATTTTATAAGTGCGATGGTTGGATAAAACCAATTCATATGAAGCTTCTTAGCAACCTGCTTTTCTGATCTTGGGACTAGAGTAAAATGAAAAAGGAAGTTTTAGTTTTTCCGGATAGAAGAACTTTTCAAAGATTTTCATTATTACTGAATCTTGTCCTTTCCATTCAATTTCAGTAACTTCGGTTCACTTAAGAAAATATATTCATGATCATCAACTCTGTTCTTGTCTGTCATTGCTCTACGTTGTTTTTCTTGTTCCAATGAGAGCTTAAATTGAAAGGATAAAACTATGATTTATTCTTTCGAAAGTCTTTATTCTTGCATACTCTGAGGATGGTGCGTCAGGACTATATAGGGTCTAACATGTCTAACTAGTCGTATCATGTTTGTATAAATCATATGACCCTGTGTTGTCTGGATGGATTTTTATTTCCTGATAATGATCCCTTCTACATTACTCTAAGTTTTATTATTAAAATCTTTTTAAAACATGGCTACTTCTACCTCAACTCGGCTCAACTATTAAGATGCTTTATTTTGCCAATAAATTTCTGAAAAACTATTATAAAAAAGTTTGCACATTTTAAACAAATAAAATTTCAGGACGATTTTTTATGTGCGCTGTAAACGTGTCAATTAATAGTCAATAACATTATGTAAAGTATTGTGTTTTTAATTGTTTTAACATGTGTAAAAAAACACAATTCATATCTTTCTTAACAAATAAGGAGTTTTTTTAAGTTTATAAAGATATATTTATATGCGGTTTAAATTTATTTTTGAACATTAACTGCTAAATTATTTGTATAGATTATTTTTCAAGAATTTGCCTTACCTTAAAAAGAGATTGACATTTTTCAAATTCTTTTTAACAGTTTCGATAGCTTTAAAACAAAATAAGTATGCACAATATTTTTTGAAACTGGATGTTAATAGAAAATCCATTGACATTTGATCTTCACCAAAAAATTAACTTGACATTTAAACATCACTAAGCCAAAAAGACTTTAAAAATACATATTTTATATAATTAATATACATTTTTAATATTTGATTCCAAATTCGTGTTAACCAGCACAGATATTTTGTAGTTACAGGAAATATTCAATGTGAAATTTTATTCATCTTAAGGTAATAAATAACAGCAATCAATTATTGAGCTTGAGAAGCAAAATGAATCCTTTGTATATCAAATCAAATTTTTAGCCACTTAATGAAATCTGCCGATAAATGACTACTATTCCGCATATTTTTTACTAGTTATGGGAATAATATTTTGAATGATAATTGCTTCTTTCTTCGAAGCATGAATTAAAATAATGTTAATCAAGCTAATTGCTAATATCAACTAATAGGAACGATGCTGAAGTGACAAAAATACTTGGACTGAAAATAATAAATCAGATATTATTAACTCAATAAAGGGCAAAAGATCGGAATTTCAAGAAATAAGTGTAGTAATTTTTATAGTTAAATTTTAATATGAAAAGGTAATATTTTCAATCATAAAACAAATAATATTTGATTAAATGTGCTGTGTCAATAGAACAATATACCGTTTAGAAGGAGTTGGAATGAAGGGGGTGGGGAGAAGTATCTTTGTGGGGATAAAAATATTTGTGATTGGGATTCTCGCATCTCTCTCTCTAAACCATTCTTCTCATAAGCCCATGAAAATAAGAGCATATAATATTAAAAATGCCCCTTTTATAGCATTATTCGTCGTTGCTTTTTATATATTTGAGCAATAAATGTGCTATTTCAAAGAATTATGAGCAACATTTTATTGCAAAACAGCAAAATATAGTGGTAAAAGTATAATAGAACTTTCTTTTGAGTGTCATATTAATTGAACTATTTAAAATACTGCAGATATCAATTTAAATTTGAATTAGAGGCAAAATATATACATACGACTCAAAATATAGGTTATTCAGTAAATCCAATTACTGAAATGCAACCGTCATTATTCTTTGACACAAATTAGATACTTACTCAATAATTTAGACCAACTAATAACTGATGCATTCTTCTTTTCGGAGATTACTCAATAAGGCTTTTTAAGGCAATTAATAAACAGATTCGACAAAATTCATTGCTTTAAATAAATGAAAGGAAGTGTATACAAGAGTTTTTTCAATCCTAATTTCAGCTTAGTGTTTCGAGAAAAGGTAGTCTATTGAGAAACAAAATGCTACGCTTTAAAAAAGCGAGGGATGTACAACAATTCTAAATTATTTTCATTTCCTCTTACATCAAAAAGTTTCAAATTAATAAATCAAGAAATAGATTTGTAGAAAAAAAATTGTAATTGTAAGATGACTTTCATTTTAAATTTTAATTAAATGCAATTATATGAATTTGATCAAATCTATACGGAGCTGAAAATGCAACAAATGGAAAACAATTATCTCAAAACAGAATTGTTTTGTGAATGTAAGCCATTTAATCTGTATGTGCTCATAAGGCAATAAATGCTTCTACAATTAAAAATGACTGTAATACTACTTTTATTTAAAACTAGAAAATGGAAGATTGATTTGCCATCAGAAATGAATTATTGTTATGATTTATTAATTCTACTATGTATTTTCCAGAAAGCGAAGGAGATGTTGTTACAAAACGTGCTTATTATTGGTAATCAGAAATTTACTATTACAGCATTTCAAGAATAATATGAAAGCCACTGCATATTATTTATAATTATTGAATGGAAATAATGATTAATAATTTACTTCCAATTCAAAGAAAATCAGATTGCTCAAACAGTATTTCTTCACAATTAAAATCTACTTGCTACAATTATGAAGAGAAAAAAACAAGCACTTCAGATATTTACTCATTAAACTTAATGTTAAAAAATTATTTAATTCATTAAAATATAATTCCATATAGAATGAAATACTTTAATTCCTTGATATCATATTTCTCCTCTTAAAATTTTTAAAACTTTATGCAATACACTATTACATCTTGACAACAGTTTAAAAAGATCTTTGAAAAAACTTTTTTTTCAAGCTCTTTAGATAACCTTTACCTAAAAATAAAAATAAAAATTAAATTATAGCACATAACCTTATTTGTTAAATTAACGGTTTTCAATTTTTTATTAAGCATTTCTTAACGAATGCATCAAAAAATTTACTAAATGAGGATGATTCCAATTTTTTTTAAATTACAAGTTTATATACAAAATATACATATACTTTTTCTCTATTACTGTAAATAAATCAAGTGCAATTTTATCATATATCTATCTATATATATATATATATTCATTTTTTTTTTAGTTTTTCATTTTTTTTTTTTTTTTTTTTTTTCTTTTTTTTTTTTTTTTTTTCTTTTTTTTCATTTTCTTTCTTTTTTTCTTTTTTTTTCATTTTTTCTTTTCTTTTTTTCATTCTTTTTATTTCTTTTGTTTGTTTTTTTCATTTTTATTTCTTTTGTTTGTTTTTTTCATTTTTATTTCTTTTATATTTTTTTCATTTTTATTTCTTTTATATTTTTTTTCATTTTTTATTCTTTCATTTTTTTCCTTTCTTTTTTTTTCTTTTATATTTTTTTCCTTCATCTATTTTTTTCATTTTTGCACTTTTTTTTCTTTAATACAAAAACAATAAACAAAATACTTATTTACAATTTGAGCATCTACTTGCAGTATAACATTAACAACTATGCTCATAAGTAATACTAATTACATACAGAGAATTCATATCTTTCAATTTTAAAAGAATTGTTGAAGTTTCAAACATCACACAATTCCCATAAGTTATACAAAATTTGGCAAGGACTGCATGGCCTTCAGTTTTCAGTTTTAAATATATATTCATTGAAAATATATTCCCGTTCAAATGGAAAATCCTCAACATTTTAAAATACATCTTCCATTTTCATTTAAAATATAGTTTGAAAACATAATAAAATTGAAATCTCGTAGCCAACTAAATTACTAGAAATAGGACATATTGTAAATTCGGATTGTACGGATTTTTTTTTTGAATAAAAAGCCCATGAGATTTTTGTAATATTATCCTAGCTTATTCTTTATTTTAAAGTTATTATTATTATTATTAACTTTGTTTTAAAGTTATTATTCCAGACTTTATCCTAAAATAAAGCCCGTAATTATTACTTTTATGACAGTTCAGCTCATGCAATCCATTTCAACACATTGTACAAATGAAAATTTAGCACAATATTTTTATTTTCATTCTATAAGTATAATTGCAGACTGAGACACCAAAATGCAATTATTTTAATAAAGTTTTCGTTAAGGAAAAGTGACTATTACAGGATAAGGTCTATTTTTTTCTACTTTAGAGACAACTTACACATACAAATTTCTTTTAATATAAGACTTTTCTTGTTCTAGCAATTCATATAAAATTGCAATATTTTAATATAAAAAGATAAGTTTCTAATTTACGATACTTTTAGATTAATCTATTAGTAAATAATTATTCTTTTAACAATTATATCACTAATGTCTCGATATTAACAATTTAAAATGCTTTCATAAATTTTATCAGGTTAAATAAGTTGATACTTTTAGAACAAAAAAAAAGTAATTCAATTTCTTTTTGCACCAATGTATGATTGATTTCATCAAGAAACGGATAATTAACATACAAATAAAATTAAAATGTTTTCCATTTTTTAAAAATAAACAGAGCTTTGTTTTAGTTTTGTTTATCAATTCATAAAAGTTGCATTCAATATTTTACCAGGCTTAAATGCTAAACAATTTATTCAGCTGAAAATGCTATAATTTTGTAGAAAATGCATCATCAAACAATCTTTATTGAATTGAGAATATTTAAAGTTACTATGCATTTACACTGATCATTTCTTTCTCATCTGAGCAACTTCAATGTCAATTGATGAGCACCCTCATAGTGCAGCATCGAAAGGATATTGAGGTGGGGAGCTGCTGGTCAAATGGAATTATTATATTTCATATGGTATTCTGATAGAAGTTCGTTTTTACACATTGCCAAATGACTTAGTTGATAAATAATTGAAATTTTAAAGTCATTTTAAAAGAAATTGCAGAAAAACCACTGAATGTAAAAATGTTTTAAATTCAGTAGATACTTTTACTGAACATTTTTTTGTTGACAAAATGGATCATTCCTGCTTTGCAACATCATTCTGTACAACATAAATATTTGAATTATATTGTACTTCATTTTCTCAATTAGTCATAATTACATGGTTCTTCTTCAATTCACATATTACAATAATAAGAAGAGGCGGTTATTGATTGTTTGGCGATGTGCTCGTGAATGGTCCAGTAAGCAAGAAGGTCATCTTTAGTTTAGCCTTTGCAATCGACGGAATTCAGCCATGCTGTAGACAAAATAGCCAAGTTTATCTCCCGGGCACTGCCTTCTACGAGAACTGTGCTTTCTGTTAGACTAATAAAAGGATAATTTAATCTGCAAGTACTTATCATATCATTGGTTTGTTATGATTTGAAGAATATAACTTCATTTGAATCCCCAGAGAGATGATTTTATTGGTATGTGAGTAGACAAGACCTCTCATTCGGTGAGTACATATTGTCGCATAACAATTCATCACCATAGAAAATGTCTTTGGTATGGTTGGATTTCTCTATATCCAAAAAGAAATCCAAAGAATGTTTCTTTCTAGAGGCAGAATTTGTGAAGCTTACAAGATTTGGTAGACCCTACTTATTGTTCTAAGAGAAAAAGAGAGTTCATCTATGACAAATATGAGAAAATGGTAGCGAGGATGCTATTTTTCCAAGCAAACATTGCTTTCCAGCAGTCTACACTACTGCCGATGCTTCAGTTCAGTGGTAGACTGCTGAACGGGCATTTCGTACTTATAGTGCAGCTAGAGAAGGAGATATCTTTTATATAACTACATGGATGCATAAGTAAATAAATTTCTCCAAAATAATCCAATACTTTCCAAGAAAATCATTGAAGCTTTAGCTGCAATGCGAAGCTGCTCTGGCAGGCACTTTATGTTTACAATCTCTTCGAGAGAAGGAGAGACCTCGATTGAAGAACTATATGAATACATAAGAAGATATATCTCCCAACGCACGTGCTAATTTTTAGAAGCGCATGAAAACTGCCGATACTTCAATTCGTTGAGAGGTTATTCTGGCAAGCACTTTCTGTTTATGATGAAGAGGAAATATTCCCTATAATACAGCGGATTAGACACATCAGTGGATAATTTTCTCCAAAAGCAATCTGTCGAAATTTCAGTTCAAGAGCACAGTTCAGTTCAGTTCAAGTACGTTATGAAACAAACGAATTTATATAATTCATTCTGTATCTTCCTGTAGATTTTTTCCAAGGATGAATAATACTGAACAGCAACATATATCAAATTATCATGATTTCCGTTGGTTTTAATGCAGGTTTTTTTTTCTTTCCGTTGGAACACAAACTTTGGAATTGGATCATAATATTCACCGTAATTACGTTGTGAATGTATAAGAACCCAATCCAATCGCGATACTTGTACCACAGTTGTTTCATCTAGCTGAGCAATGCACATATATCGACGCATATCAGTAAGAGTTTTCAAGTGAGAATGCAGCGTAGAGTGTAATGTTTTTACAGCTCTTCAGTAGCAATGTCAATGACTCTGTTTCAATATTAATTATAAGAAGTACTTTGACATAAGTGACAAGGAATACATTAGCAGTCATTATCTTTAGCATTTTGTATTATTCAAATCTTCAAATAACCTCTAATGTTGCAATTTTCAAAAAATAGTAGCATTTATATTTCAAATAAATCCGATTTTAAAATTCCATAAGTATTATTAAATTCATTGCATATTATTCGAAAATAGATTTAGATTTAAAAATTTATATATTATATACAAAGCTTTTAAATTTACGTGCTTTAATAACAAAAAAGCACAATATTTTAAAAACTAGCAAGATATTTTAAATTACATATATTTCAGTTTTAACGCCAGTGTTTCAGATAAATAAGGTACTCAAGTACTCTTAGGAGTTTAACATCTACTTATTAAAATGTGATGTATATACGAATATAATGTATATTTTTAAAATTGAATTCCTTAAATACAAAGCATATCAAGTTTCAACTTAAGAGTTTGAAGATGGCATTACATAAAATATTTGCTATGTCAAGAATAAATACATTTATGCATTTAAAATAACATTAAAGTATTTTTACTACAAATTTGAACACAAGCTAATTGCATTAGTAGCAAATCGAGCGTTTCTGAGAAATACTTTAACGCAAACCTAACATTATAAAGTATTTTTTAATTTAAAGTTGCGTTTACATTAAAAACCTTTAAACTAATCTTCATAGTTTATTTTTCTGTCGTTTTACAACAAGTTTTTATTTTTATTTTCAAAGTAAACTCGTATTACGTTTTCATAAAAGAATTGAAATATTATGCCGCGATGGTTTTTCGAAATTCAACTTTTTAGTTGCAAGACTTGCTTTTTTTTTTAGTTGCAAGACTTGCTTTTTTTTTTAGTTGCAAGACTTGCTTTTTTTTTTAGTTGCAAGACTTGCTTTTTTTTTAGTTGCAAGACTTGCTTTTTTTTTTAGTTGCAAGACTTGCTTTTTTTTTAGTTGCAAGACTTGCTTTTTTTTTAGTTGCAAGACTTGCTTTTTTTTAGTTGCAAGACTTGCTTTTTTTATTAGTTGCAAGACTTGCTTTTTTTTTAGTTGCAAGCTTCCTTTTTTTCTAAATTCCCATTTATTATTGCATTCATTTATTTTTAATTTTAAGAGCTTTTTAAAAAATTATTTTAATTCTGCAAATACAATGCTGCTTTCAAAATTTCTCAGAAACGTTCAATACACTGTCACAAAAGATTAAAATCTAATGCGAATTATAAAAAACATACATTGGCGCAAAATAATCGAATTCGGTTTCCAAAACTTTTAATATTATATTTTGGGGTCTCAGTCTTTTAAAAAGAAACTACACATACCTTATATTAATAAAATTTGCATTAAGAAAACATAACCAATAATAGTATACAGCAACATTTAAAAATTTTGGAATCATTTTATTTTTTAAAGCCTTTAGCGTCTAATAGTTCGAAAAAACATTTTTAATTTTTAGTCCACGATTTTTAATGGAGATATTTTAGATTTGCATATAAAGTTAAAGTGCTTGTAATCAAACATAAAACAGATATATTACTATAATGTCAAATTATTTAAACATTTTTTTAACTTTAACAGAATAAAAAACAAAACCATCCTTGCAATTATCTTAAATCAAAATAAATGTCATTTGTTAGATTTATTCAAACCTTTAAGGAATAATGTAATAACGTACATCTGAAGCTAAGGTATTGCATTTAATTTACTAACGCCCTTAAATCAGATAGAAACACTAAATGAGCAATCTTGATATACATTAACATGAAATAAAGCTATCTTGGGTAATATTTAAAAGTATAACACACTGATAATTTGTATTATCCATCACAATGCTGTAAAAGTAAATAATTAACTAATTAGAAATTTGAGGAACGCAGCTTTAAATATATATATAGCTTGTTTTTGAACATAGCTTGTTTTTAAAAATGAAAGTATTTTCGTATTAAAAGTTTATTTCCAAGATAACACGTCAACAAGTAATAAGTTCATTATTGCTGAACTTATTTAAAGTTAATTGATAAACAAGATTTCATCTTTTCAATAGATTCCAAAATATTATAAAGACTGGAACTGGGGTGAGTCAAAGAAAAATCCTAGTTTTAACTTTGTAAAGCGCTGGAATTGATCTGATGATTTTGTGAAATTATACTGAATGATTTTTAATAACCTTTTTTGCATAAAAATTTGAAAAGTTCAGCAAAAAGAATTTCGTCGAGTAATAATTCTATCTTAGAGATAATATCGAAATTTCACTATAGTTTTTCGTTCTATAGAATTACACTATATTGAGTTGGCACGATTCTTAAAGAATGAATATGTCTAAAAATATATATTACTTTCATCCGTATCGTAAGGAAAACTTCTGAAGTAAATTTTAATATAAATGTGGTTAAAGTTCATTTTAAATTGAAATAAAGTTTACAGCTAATTTGTCGAAGTATGAAGACATAATCTCAGATTATGTACTTTTATTTCGTGAATTGTTATGAAATCCAATACACTATGGTTCTGTGGAGCCTAAATATTAAAATTTCTTCCTTGTAGCAGCAATGGAATTTCCAAATTAGTAAAAATTTATCAAAGCTCTAGTAATTCCTATCTGCACCGACGATAATATTTATTCCAATTGCGTGCAAATATCAATTCCTCTGGAACAGAGGGTTAAACAAGAATTAAATTCAAAGCGCAGATCTTAACACAAAATAAATTCATCATAATTTTGTTTTCAGTGAAATCGAATCTGTATATTTAACGACCTCATCAAATCATGTCAGGTATAATTTATTTTCATTTCGAAATTAGCTCTCGAAACGACATCAAGAAAACAAGGAGAAAATATCTATAAACTTTTTACACTTCGATGCATTTTATTGAACGCAAACTACATTCACTGTCGCAGTTGTATCCTCCAAGGATATCCATTTTAGACTCAAGTTATTCCGAAAGAGGAAGAAGAATGCATTGGTATTTAATATGTTCTGTCTATAAAGCCACAAATACCTCTTACATACAATAAAAAATGCGAGCAACTAAAATTGGAGCCTAAAAATTTCAATACCACTAGTCTTGCCCCAATTGGGAAATACCTTAAGCTAAAGGTTTCATTCCTAGAAATCGTAGAAAATTAAAAATCAAGCCTTCCTCAATTTCATTTCCTATCTGATTAAAAAATTATTAATTATTTTGGGAAAAAATTGTGAATTAAAAGAAATTTCTTTAAAAATAATAAAACCTTGAAATTAAACATAAAAGCTAGTGGTCTTCAAATGATAAAAAACCCACAGAATGATTTTGGGTAAAAATGTTGGATCGAAATGAATTGTTTTTTAATTTTTTTAATTAGGTAATAGAGAGATGGCTTATCTCCTATTCAGAACCTACGGTGATAAAACTATTTTCTTTTAAATTAAGCAGTGTGAAAATAAAACGTTTTTTTTTTTTTACATTAACATAACACACATTGAATACTTCCATGAAACCAAGAAGAAACGGAAAACAAACGTTTTAATTGTTTGTTAATTTTAATTACTAGAAACGCATTATTTTGCTGAATATACTAGATATGAATATTATGATCCCGCATTGAGTAGGAAAGAGAGGAATCCTTTAATCAAAGGAATTTCAAACACCTTTTTATCTAAATTATTTCCGCTAAAGCAGAAGACGCCTTATGCATTTACTCCGTTTAATGATAAATTTATCTAAATTTTCCCAAAATTAATATCTTCATTCAGTTTCAAAATATTTTCGACAGAAATTTTTCAACTGTTTCCGAGTAAATTTGGCTGCGGAATTCCCCGCACTATTTCAAAGAGAACTGTCTTTTCCCTAAGGTAATATTCTCTCGCACTCTGCATTTGTGTAAATAATGCCCTTTTTCCAAAAAATATGTCCTGTACGGAAGTATTAATTCATTACTTTCAAATCTTAATTATAAAATAACCATTGACTAAAGGTATATTTAAATCTATATAACTTTATTCAGATTTCTTACCGAAACTTCACAGCACTTAGCTCTTTCCTTAAAGTTACTTTCATTAAGAGAAAATATTATCTAACTCAATATTATCATTTAACATTTATATAAAATTGCTCTGAAAAAAGATTTATCCTTTACTTGAAATATTAATTTAATAATAAAATAGCTATACTCTTATTTTATTAAATTAATATTTTTATGTAAATTATAGGTACTTTTTATTTATTCAAATTTTATTTGTTGGTTTACAAAAATATATAACAATGAAACTGAGTGTGGATTTTAAAACATTTAGGAACGAATATAATATAGAATTCTGACTCAAATATATAAGGAAAAAGTAGCAGTTGTCAATAAACCTCAATTTTTATCTTGAATATAAAAGCTTAAGCAATCAAAAATTTATTTTACTATATGCAAGGTAATGTTACACTGTCATCATATACAGTACCATACATATACACGAAAATACAAAATTGATCTCAAAAAAGAAAATTCTAAATCTTGAAAATAAATTTAAATGTTTAATGGAGAGAAAAAAACTTTAAAATTGCAATTCGCGAATTCATTTGATTTCATTTATCATCGTACATGAAAATTGAATCTAAAATATCACAGGTAAAATTGTG
>JAOUZG010035082.1:435-13727 GCA_026289955.1 Argiope argentata
AAAAAAATTTAAACTTATTAAAACATTTTTTACTTCATATAATGGTAAAATTATTTCTTAAAATTAGGGAGAATTATTTATTTCCTGAAACAAAACAAAAAATGTATATATTTGCATAATTTTTGGGGGGAAGGAATTTATTTCTTGTTCTACTTGTGTATGTGTATTTTTAAGAATTACTAAAACTGGTTTGATTTCCTAGTATCGAAAAAATAGTATTGTTAAAATATTTTATAACCCTTAATGAATTAAAATCTTAATTTTTTACTTTGCCATTAAAATATCACATTTCGTCATAGTAAAATATTGTGAATACTAAGTTTGTTTCTCGTAACCTCCAGAAAAATGACGTTTTAAAAGTTTTTTATTAAAAAGTTTTTTATTAAAAGTTTTTTATTAAAAGTTATTTAAAAGTTTTTTTATTAATAGTCTTATTATACTACACTATTCTGCAAGTTTACCGTAGAAGGGCTTGTACGTTTAACATTTTTACAATTTTTCTATGGGTTAAATTTCCTAATGCATTGTCATAAGGGAATGCATATAATCTTTTGTGTTCATAAAAATAAAGAAGAAAATAATTTGATTTTACAATAAAATAATAACTAAGTAAGACTTATAAGATGTAGAACTGTATTAAAATTCAAATTATAACAAATGGAATTATACAATAAGCGACAAGTTTAATAATCAATATCATTGCCTGGAATAAAATTTTAAATCAGTTAAAAAATCCCTAGTGCCCATCCAAATGTCATTTGAAACGATTTTCAGAATATTTTATGAGCTTTCTTTTTTGCATAAAATCGCATAGTCTCCAGCAACTTCGTATTTTAACTTCATTTATTTTTTTTCACATTAAGCCAGATAAATTATGTTTTGAGAACATTTTGAATTAAAATTTACAATAATACAATGAAGATTAATGAATCAAATATATTCACCAGCGGTTTAAAAAAGAGATTCTTAAAAATTATCAATTTCAAATTTAGTAAATACTAAAATAAAATTAGTCTCATAACAGTTTTTTTTATTTAAAACTACAGCTTTTAATTCTTTAACCTTCAAGCCCTTTTCAAAAAGCACTCCCTTTAACATCCAGACTTTCTCGGGTGTCTCTGGACGACATGGGCTCTTCCAAGCTGAGGGGCAGTTACTTCCTGGGGTCCGAAGTAATAAATCTGTCACAGTTCCCCTTTGAGCTATTGCTTTGCGGTTTTCCGAGGAGTTGCATTTTCAACCGGTCGAAGTGTTCTAATGTGTTGATGCTTTTTAGAGTGAAACGTTTCGTTCATCGACTTTATGGGGAATTTTTTTCATCGCCAAATATTTGACAATTTTTTTTTACAATATAATTTCGAAAATAGTTTTTAGAAAATTCATATTAGATTTCAAACCAATGAAATAAAAACTGGCATTAATGCCAATTTCAAAAACATTATAATTTTTTTTTAATTTTCCCCGATATATTTTTAAAATATTAATACAATATTGTATTTTCAAAACTAAATAATAATAAAGATATTAGAAGGCAATTTCTTTTACATTATAATAGTATGCGACGTGTATATTGTATAAATGAATGCAATTAGAATATTTTTTATATGGTACAGATGTCAATTCAACTTAGTGACAGACGAGATAATGTTTTAAATCTTTATTTAATATTAAAATGTAAGCATACCTTGAATTTTTTAAAAAAATGTGAAAACAAGCGCCTTTTGGAAGACACTTCTAAAATTTGTTCTTTTAACATTCAGTTGAGAATTCTTTTACTTTTTGCCGTCAGTATCAACTTTATTTAATATATATTGTTACTCTCATTGAATTTTTGAATATAAAACATTATTTTGAATTTTGAATCGTAATACAAAGAGTCTTTACCTTCAATTAAATTTTTAAAAATGTTTTCATGTTTTGTTTCCGAAAGCTTATACATTCTTGTTTCTGCTTAAATAATCGAAAAGGAGTGTGAGATAAATATATATTTAAAAATATTTCTATCTTATCTATAAAAGCAATTCGATAAATCAAATGACATTTTTTAAACATTATTTAATACTGATATTAAAAATTGCTCAATAAATTTAGGGGAAAAAATTACTCAGTGAAATATATATCGCAAACACATTCCTTCAGTTTCTAGTCTGAGCATTTTACTTTAGTTTGTCATAAATATTACTTCTTTTGGTATAAACCGTCATGATTAATTTTTCAAGCATAATTTCGGATTTTAAAATGTTATTTACTTTTTCTTTAGTATTGTTAAGACAAGATCTAACTACAATGAAATAAAATGAATTTTAGAACAAACGTTCCATATTAAGTTTCCATAAATTTACGCATGAGTGTATCACGCACAAATTTTAATAAATCACTTTTCAATCATTGAAATAAAAGTTAGAACAAATATCTACAAAAAAAATTCCTTATTTTTCATAAAACTTAAAATGTCATTAAAACAATCGTTTGTCAATAGTAGATAAAATGACATATGCTACTGCTTAATTTTTTGTTACATCAAAATAAAGCAGGAAATACATGTGATAGTTTTAAAACTTCATTTTACAATGAATCAAGAAAAATAAATGAAATTCAAGAAAATGTAAAACATCAAAACAGCTAAAACATTATTTTTTGGGCAACCATCATCTTCGTTTAACAGATCACTGTCACTTCATCAGTAGCAGGTAAAATTAATTTAATTTAAAAAGGTAAAATTGTTTTAATAAAAAATTACTCTGATAAAAAAAACGATTCACAATTTGTTTAATAAAGAGTAGAAATTCACAACTGAAGAAAAATTTGCAGAATGACATTCGGGCAAGGAACGCACCATTTCTAAAGCTTATCTCACTCTAAGGACGGGGAAAGTAAAATCTAATTTTTTTTTTTGGGGGGGGGGGTATGCTGTTTGAAAGATGTCGTTTGTCCCCGGCATTTAAACTTCTGACGACCGTTTCATGATAGATTTAGTAGCTAGAAATATGAAACGATTGTCCTCCACAGTAACAAGAGTCTCTACTCGTTTTCTGAGAAAGTTACTATGTAAATAGGTCACAAAGTAAATGCAATAGTTTTTCTTTATACTTTTATAGTAGTATTAATATTTAAAACGAGCTTATAATGTTTATCCGAAGGGAAAAAATTACGTTTCGGAATGCTTACATATCATTCATCGTTAACAGAGAACATCTCTGTGGAAAACTTCTTTATAAGTAGCCATAAAATCTTACCAATTTTGAGATAGCAACACGTTGAAATAGAAACTTAAAGCCCTTTCAAAACACAACATGGTGCAAACAACTTATTTTGTGAGTCCCTCGCCACCTCTACCGCTTTAAGGCACAGGGGAATCATCTGTGAAAAAGCCGCGCTCGCCAGTGATAAAACGAATCTCCTGCAGTGCGTAACACATCAGCCGCTTTTAAAAGCCATCTCCCCTAAAACGCAAACAAACGCCCCAACCCGACTGACTTGGAGGTTTGGGGGTAAATTTCCAAAACGCCCGGCTGGCATCGAGAGGGTTAAAGATGCAATAAGCCGAAAACAAAAATAAAACTGGAAATATCAGAAAGAGTCATAGAGAAAAAACCTATTCAATTCTCCGCATGTGTTCGGGAATTGCCTATTTAAGAGAAAGATATTGATCTTTTTCTTTAGATAGTTTTTCCCGGAAATGGAGTCCTAAAAGGAGGTAAAATGAGATGTGAACCCACGAAGAGGGCGAATGAAAGACAGACCTCCCAAGCACAAAACATTTACTAATTTTCAGTAATCCTTTTACCCACGCACCAATTTTAAACAATAGGAATTTTGAACATTGCTTTGTTTCATATTTAACACACTTTGAAAAACAAATGGAAAAGTATCTGAATGAATTTTCATTTTAAATAATACTTTTCTAATGCCTTCACATTTTAAATCTTAATTCTTATAGAAAAAACTGACATGTTTTAAAGAAAATTGATTTAATTTTTTTTTATATTTTCGTCTATATCATTTAAGAAGGCATCAGTTCTCCAAAAATGAAGTGTATTTAATTTAAAAATTAATTTCAGTCTTTCTTCAAAACAATTTCTTTTGCGAATAATAATTTAGTGTGGAAATGTTTGTACTCATAAGACAGCTGAGAATTACACATACATACATGAGTGCCAGAACAAAAGGCATGACGTATTTAAATTAGTAATTTTGATTGATGTATATATATGTTTGTTTAATACTTGAGAAAGCTTTGCAATTTTTGAGCTAAATCTCTTAATTTTTTATATATGCTCTTAATCAATAACAAATTCTCAGAATGAAATAGTTATTACTTGTGACCCAACAAAATCGATTATCTTCCTTTTTTTAGAGTAGTAATGTCAATTATTATTAATTTCGAGTTGAGAAGATATTAGTAAACTTCAAGCGAATTCCCCCCCTTCTCTCTTATTTAGAAACGCAATTATCGTTAAAGAATATTCAGCAAATTTGATATTTGGCTCAGTAATTATGTTAAGGTATACAGTTTTTTTTTAAATCGGTAGAAATTGGCTCATTTTAAATCATTACATTATAAATTTTATTTTCATTATAAAATATTTTTAAGGCATTTTATCGGCTATAAGTTTAAAATTTAACATTTCAAGCTATTCCATTAGCTCAAAATATTACTTTTTGATTCCTAAAAGTATATATTTTCTGAGAGACACAAACACGCCTTTATCTATATCCTTCCTACGCAAAACCGGTTTTTTAAAACGCTTTCTGTGAAACACGGCTAAAAATGTTACAATAGGGATTTCTTAAAAATGCAGAATTTATTTGAATGTATAAGAATGTAAATTTGAAGGTATTTTAGTTTTTATAATCAATATTTTACAATTAAGGAAATTTATGGTTTTAAAAAAATAGTTTTTATCCATTTCTTTTATTAAAACTTTATCTGAAAACATAAAATATAATTTTACTAAAAATAATATCTAGACAATAGAATATAGAGTATGCATGACTTATAATCGAAAGGCAGGTTGCATTCAGCAATTTATCATCTTTTACTTTCAGAAATTTCCATACGATTTTTTAACCCCTTTGTAAACATTGACATGTCTAACACGCGCAACGAATTATTTCAGTTTTAAGCCTGCAACTAAGTGAACACTATTAAACATTTAAAAATGAAAAAAATCACCTCGAAAGGCTTCAACATCTCAAATGCTCGTTATATTATTATATGAATGAAGATAACAATATATATTTAAGATAGTATGCGTCATCTAATTAAAATAACAATTTAAGTAAAACAAATTCGTATGTCAAGGGGTTAAAATTTTATGTTTAGATTGAATAAGACTCAGTATACATTACAGATATTTTCTTGAAATGGCGTTTTTGAAAATACAAGAGATTCAATTTTTGAGTCTAATGATATCAATTCTCTTTTATATACACTTAAAACACCTTGAAGAAGAAAGAAAGAAAAAAGGCAGAAGAAATATTATTTTAATTATTAATTTATTTAAGTTCATTCCAATAAAAAATATTTTAAAGAAAATTAATTAAAGCAAAAAGAGTAAAAGAATATCTTAAATGGGAACGTTATAAATTAATTCCCGATGAATTCTGAAATCCACGAAATTTTAACAAACGAAGCATTTTTTTATCATATTGCCAGCCATAATATTGATGATATCTAAACAAATTTATTGATATATACGTGATGCAAGCCTTTACATTCTCTGTTATAAAATTTAAAAAAAGTATTTAAATTTGCAGGAGTTTTTGTGCATCTTTCCCAAAATGTTTTTATAAATCAATGAAGAAAAATTTATCATTGGCAATTAATATAAAATGGTCCTTTAATCTTTAAAACAGCCTAATAAGCCATAATTCTGACTTTAAAAACTGGGAAATCCTTCAGAGTAACGGAATTCTCATGCTAACCAGGCACAGAAAATTTAATTATGAACTTATTAAATCGCTTCAATCGTAGATATTTAGTAATTATAGTATTTATATCCAGTTAAGAATAGATATAAATCTTTTTCTAATTTTGTTTGAAGCATTGAATATCGGCCGAAACTTGTTTAAAAACATAAGTTAGCATTTTTCTGTGAAGATGAATGCGGAAGAAATCTAGTTTTCGTAAGATTAGTCAAGCCGCGTATAGCTTCCAGCGATGGGGAGAATTGACTCTTTTTGAAATAGGAAGCTCACTGCGTGTGATCAAAAGTCCCATCACCGGCCACCTGCCCCAACTATTTGTGTGTGTGTGTGTGGTGGGGGGTCTGTTCCTGGAAAGCGCATCAGTGGGTAAGGGACTTTTCAAATGCATGATTGACATCTGCTTCGAGAGCGTCCATTGGACAGATCGTATCGATTGTTACTTTCTATCGTGATCCAAGACCTGAAATCGAAATATTAACCAATAAGCACGTGTCAGTGATTTGAATCACACCCATTTTTGAAAAGTATTGGTCACTGAAATCTGTGACTTTTTGATATTGCTTACCTAATAACCGTTTCTAAAATATTCGTCATCCCTAATAAATCACAGCGGGCCTCACACTGATAGTGACCTTGACTTCCGAATATTCGCATTTAACAATGCGCTATCCGATAAGAGTCATTTTCAACTGCCTGTAACATGAGTTCCTGAGATGGTAAAATTTTGTTTCCCTTTTTGGCGCCATCTATTGGTAGAATTTAGAACTAATGTAAACATTTTAAAGAAAGGATATTTATTTTTAATTCAACTTTTTCAGAATAATCCAATAAATAATTAAATAAATATTGTTGAAAAAAATTAAAAAAGTAAGCTGAAATAAATAAATTAATTCAAACACGTGTTTCTTACATTAGTAAATTAATTATAATTATAATTAATAATTTTTAATTAATAATATGATTAAATAACAGATATTTGGAACAAATATTTAAAAATAGCAATAGCAAAATTATTTGTTACTCAAAAAAAGGTGGATTACGCAACTCTACTATAAGGTGCTCTATGATTGTACTCAATTTAGTTGAACGAAACACAATCTAGAGATCGCACGGACCAGGGTAACCTAAAATGAGTACAATCACAGTGCAGCTTATAGAAGCATCAGTGAGCGAATGTGAACTTTGCTGTGATTGGATTCCTAAAAGGTTGACTTCAGTGTGGCGATTCCTACGCTGAGTTTTATTAAGGGCTTGTAATGTTTATGAATTCGGGATATTAGATGAGTATAGGGGGAAAAAAGTTTTATTGTTATTTTTATTTATGGCGAAAACCCATTGCTTGCGTTTTATTTTTGTACATATTCATGAATATGTATCCTGGAATTGTTATACCGTTTTTTATTCTGAAGTTAAAATTTATTACATATCGTTTTCTTTTTGTTACCTAATTATGGGCTCGCATTACATTTATCTAATCAAGACTGAATTAACTTGCGGAGCCTTCAAAAATATTGTCTTATTATGTTCCATCTTCAGAAATGCTTACTATTTTTACTAATCTCCTTTTGCGACTGTGTTTTTCTTTTGCGACTAAAACTCTTCAACTGTATTTAGATATTATTCTCTACATTTTGCTCTGTTAGACTTTGCAGATATCCCATTTGCCATTCTTGACATTTTTTCTTTTTCTTTAAATTCCTTATTCTATTTTATTAACTTTTTTGGTTAATTTCATTTGTAAACAATTAACTATGTTTGTACTTTGTTAAATTAACGAAACAGTTTTTTACATACTGTGAGTGAAATGATGATTCAAGAAGTAATCAAAGATTAATCAACTGTTTGTGTGATTCTTTCTTGTGAAGTTTAAGCAAAGTGATGTACAAAAATATTTTTATGTGTAAGTTAATTTTTTATGATGCATTTTACATTTTAAAATCAACTGAATAATCTGGAGATGTATTTTCTCTTCTATATTTCAGAAGTGTTGGATAATCATTGATGCAAGTGGCATCGACCAACATGAAATTTTTTATATCTAATTTTGTATGAATATGCCCAAAATAATTTTGCAATGATACTCAAATTATTGTGTGTATCATTTTCCTTCATTTACTAAATAGCTATGAATTTCAATAAGAAGTAAACTACAGAAAAATCATATATGTGAATAAAACTTTAGTTTTCAGTTGTGTATTTTCCACATTTAAAGATCATTGATCAGAAATTCTTTCATTTTTAAATCATGACTATATTTATCTACAGTAAGCAGTTAATATCCAAATACTTAATTTATATATATAGTTTAATCAATAATTTGTAAATAAAATAATATTTTTTGTTTATTATGCAGTTTAACCCTACAGATATTTTTTATTTAATCATAACATTCTTTTAGATTTATTTAAAAACAGTGTTTTCTTTCTTTTAAATAAAAACTGAATTTAAAAGTTGTTTATAACATATATAGATATTTGTCTTATAATAAAAATATAAATTTTGAAAATTTTCTTTTTGAAATTTGAAATGGTTCTCTGGAAGGAAAACTGATATTAAATGTATGTTAATGACTATTTTAACCTAGTTTTCACATATCTATGGTAAATAAGAGTAAGATTTGTAAGTAATTTTATAATATTTTTTTGTGTATAATTTTATATGGTTAGTATGATTTTTAATAACCAAACTAATGCTGCAAAGTTTTCTTTAATAATTATTAAATCATAGAGGTTTAAAGGATCTTGCTGGAAATTCACAATATGCATAATAGAAAACACGCAGTTCACTCCTATTTATTTTACATGGGTTCATAAAAAAGATTTTACAATCAGTCAAATCAACAACTCAATTATATGAATCTCTTTTTCTTTGAGGTTAATTTAAACAGTAATTATGTCTTACTTCCTAATGAATTCTTATTCTTGCATAACATTTTGATAAATAAAAAGGGATTTAACAAATAGTTTTCCATTTTATTTTAAGTTGTTTAATTTATGATAAATTTTATTAAAAAATTTTTTTTCTTGTTGTTAAGTTGTGGTTTTATGTTTACATTTAATTTAACAGCATTTATGTACTTTTCATTACTCTTTAGCTTTATTTATACTTAATATTATTCAGTTTAAAGATCAATATTTAGTTTTGTTTTTCTTCAATCATTCATTACAAATTTATTTACTGTGCAAATTTCTTTCCAATTCAACAAAATATAATGTATGACAAATTCAGCTACTATACCAGATTTTCATTTTTGTGAATTATTTATTTTGAGGTTGCAATATTGTAATTTGGTAAAGGTTACTTATAGTGTGCCCCTTGCCGCGCCAAGGATGCCAAGTCGCCAATAAAGATGGCGGACACTGTAAACAAACACTTTTAAGGGTTAGTGACGGTTACGACTTTTCGCAATATAATGATGATTTTTTTAATCGATAAGCATTGTCTTTTTATTATTATTTTTTCAGGCCCGGTGCCTTCAACAGATGCCTCCGGCATCTGTTGAAGGCACCGGGCAGAATTTTTTAACTTAAAAAAACATCATACGGCTTCGCTATGCCCGGGAGCGGGAAACTAGTAGCTTCGCTAGCACATTGAACATAAGGAATGTTCGGATAACATGAACAGTAAATAATAAATAATTGAGGAAGACAAAGATGCAAAAAGAATGGATTTAATAGGAAATTTTAAAGACATAATGTACAAACTTGAAGTATTTAATTGGTTATAAAAAATATTCCAATCACCCTTCATCCATTTATCTGGTTCGAAATGACCACTGACCTGTCATCCACTCTTGAATAAACGCCGAAAAAATAACTAGCGAAGAAAACAAACGACAGAGCTTTAAAAGAATGACGAGAAATGCGAATAGTTCTATTGCAGACGGTTTTTAAAGAAAGAAACCAGACGACTTCGTAAAGAAGTAAAGCAGACGATTTTGTGAAATCGCATACTGAGAATTAAAATGAGTAAAGGAATAAATATTTTATAATCGCATTAAAAATATAATTGAAACGTCTTATTAACTATACAAAAAATCTGAATTATAATACAGATCAAAAATAAAATATTTAATTGATATTATTTTTAATTAAAGTTTTCAGAAAAGAGTTGAAGCTCATATACAACTCAACCATTGTAGAAAGAAGTAAACAAAACATCATTAGGGTTACTACAAAGAGCTTTGTATTGGGTTGCCATATTGGCGACAAACTCGGGGGCACACTAATGACCATTTTAACCTGTAATTTTATCTGCATTCTTTCAATGATTATATATCTCTTTTCTAAATATCTCATGTTGGAAAACAGAAACCGTATTGCAGTTTTTTGATGTGTAATAATATACTACTAGAAAATGTTGGATTGGAAAGTGGAAAATTAGTTAAGAAAGAAAATCCAGTTGGCAAATGTGGCAAACTAGATGATCTGTTCATCTGCGATTGCAGTTATTTGTATGCATCACAGATGTTATAGATCTTCTTGAATAGATATGCCAAAAATAAAGAAGAAAAAAAAGGATTCACATGCTCTTAATGTAGTATTGATTTTCCTACTGTATTGAGATTTCCAAATAACTCCTTTAAAAAATTTTAAGTAGTAGCATAGTTATTAATATTTTTATGTGTATGCATCAGTTTTGATCTATTTACTATAGGAAATTGAAATGCTATTATTTCATTCTTTAAAACTAACTCAAAAAAGGGCATGATGTAAATATTTTCAGCTACACTTGCAAATTTTTTTAAAATTTCAATTTTTAAATTGTGCCTGTTTAATTTTTTAAATATGGATTTTAAATCTTTTTATTTCAATATATGAGCTGATATTTTCTAAAAATTGAATAAATACCTTAATTCTTAGATGATTATAAATACATTTTAACCTTGAGTACTCAAAAAACAAATTTGAATGTAATATGATTATTCATATTCATTAGTTAAGAAATATTATTCTAGTTAATTATTAATAAAACAATAATATGATTTTGTAAAATTTTTAATCAATAATTCACTTTCTTATTTAATTTAGACAAAATTCAAGTAAATTGCAATAATGCCTACAATATGAAATTCATTTAATTCTATTTTTTAAAGTTATATTTATTTTAATGAAACTTTTTAATGTAGTGTGGAAATTGGAACTTATGAAATCTGTACTATTGTTGTTGTTGTTTTTAATTTTTATTTTTAAATAGAATTCAGAATAGAAAGTATTGCTTTTGAAAGATCAAAATATAAATATTTTTTGCTGATACATGTTTTCTCCTTCACTTTCCATTCAGTATAATTTAAGTGATTATCCTTCTTTATATTACTCTATAATCTATAAATGAAAGTTACTCTGAAATTCTAACTCATTCCTCTCCCTTTCAATTTGGGTTTACTGTTACTTTCATTATTAATTTTCTTGCTTTTTATTCTCTACTGATTATGTGCCACAGTGTGAAAGTATTCCTAAAATTCTGTTTTTTCAGTTGATTATCTGTTTCTGTAGTTGAAGTACGTTTAAAACTAAACTTTTTCATCATATATTTTAATATTAATTTCAAAAAAGAATTCGTGTCTTCTTTATTGAATAAAAACTTTTGTTGATGTTTGAAACCATCATAATGTGCATTAATTTTATTTTATGTATTAATGTGCATTAATTTTATCTTTATATATTATTATTAACCAGTAAATTTTAAAATGTATAAAGCATTTTTTTGTTACAGTTTTGAATTGTAAGGAAATTTTATGTAGACAATTTATTAGAAAATATCAAAATTTATATAAGCTATTTTCAGAAAAGTGTAAATAATCAGGTAGTAATTATATATGCCTTAATTATTTAATGGATTAAAGCCCTTTTTCTTTCTTTAAAAATATCATACAATAGAATTTATAAAAACAAAAATAGCTAAATAAAAACAAGCTTCAATAAAATAATAAGATTAGATAAATTTTATTTTTATTAGCTGGGAATAAGGGCCGTTATAAATTAAATGTTTTGTGAAAGTGTCGTAATGATTTCCTCAACAAAATAATTTTACATTACTAAACATTACATCAAATTTACAATTACCATTCTGAAGTTCATTTCTTGTTAACTATATATTTATGCTATTTATTATTTTTTTATATATTTTTTTCTAAAAAATTTCCTTAACTAAAGAAATTATATGTCAGCCTATATTTCTTTTGCTTGCCTTTAAGGTTACTTCTGAAATAACTATAGCAAAAAAAAATTAACTCCAGTTTGAAGTGTAAATTCTTATTTGTATGTTTTTGTAATTAAGATCTAATATATTTACTAAATGCATTATTAAAGCCTTTAATTTTTTCCAAAGATTCTGGTTAATATATTATAGGATCACTATTGAGTTATAAATCATCCTTGTTTAGTTTAAGGTCACTTAACATTACTGAGTTCTCTTTTTACTCTTGAAGAAATTGAAACTTTCAGGCTCATCAGCAGTATTTGCTATATTTAATTTCAATTAAATAGTTAACTATAATTTTATCTTTATGAAAACCTCAAATTGTCAGATATTAAGAAATGTTATTTTAATTTCTTTCATAGTCTATAGTGTGTATGGACCTTTCCAATGAAGACATGTTAGCTTAGAACTTCTGTAATAATTACAACACAAAAATTGTTTTATATGGCAATTTAAAGAGTAAATATTTATTTATTTTACAGATGCTGGTATTTTATATAAAAACTTTGTAATCTATTATATAAAATAAATGCATTGTTAAATCTTTTTTTTATATTACAAAAAATATTCCTCTGCACATTTTTATAAAAATCATCTGTTATTAGTTCTACAGAATTTCCATTGGTTAGTTTCTTATAAATGATAGAAACTTTCTGAAGGCAGTTATGTTGGTAAATAAAAATGTTGATGATCCCATCTAAAGATGGTCTCTAATTCCTATCCATGAATCTCTTTCTCTTATGTATTTAGTAAGAATGCAAAACTTCTCTTATTTATAGTAATGCTACCACAACACATGAATTATATCCATATCTAATTGCACTCTGATCCGAGTTGTATTAAATCCTCTATGTAATCTTAGACAATGCACATTTAAAGACATCCTAACTACCAACAATTGATATTTACTTTTTATTGGTTTTAATTTTTGTCTCTATATAAGTAATTTTAAGTATTAAATTTTGAGAAATTAACAAGACTTAATTTTGAGTATTTTTAAAACAAGTTTGTTTCAATATCTCACCTTTTTAAAAAATTCAAAATTTACATCTAACAGTTTACTTTTTCTTTTGCCTTCATGATAAAAATATTAATTTAATCAAAATAATTTCTTACTTTATCTCTCTGAATTATAATATTGTTTAAATTCTTTTAAAATT
>JAOUZG010035085.1:24512-35661 GCA_026289955.1 Argiope argentata
TATCTATCTATCTATCTATCTATCTATCTATCTATCTATCTATCTATATATATATAATATACACCTCAAAATTAGGTTGATATGCTTTCGGGATGGTGGTTGGATCTTGCCACCCTGGGGGGCACACAAACAGGAGGAGATTAGGCTGCTGAAAACGTCACCTTTATTTATTTATTTATTTATTAGACCTTATGATGATTGTATAAAGGGATCAATAATTTCATTTAAGATGTTAGCTCTGAGGAAGTTACCACCAATAAAATATCCTCAGAAATCCTCTATTGTTACGAAAATTTTCCGAAAAGCGATCGAATGTGCAGTTAAAATGCAGACTTTCTTATCTACGAAACATGTATTAAATATACACAACACAAACTACTAATACACAGAGTATCAACATTATTTAATCCGCTAATTACGGGTAAATGCAAAGTTCTAGAACGCATTCCAAAAAGAAAAGGCGCTCTCTAAAACCGAGCCAACTATCTCAGCTTTTTCTCTGAACTGACTTAGTACTCCTTCCCATGCCGCGCTTTACATTAGCGTTCCACTAAAGTGGGCAGGTCAAGCGCAGAAACCGCGCGGACGCTCCAGGTGAGTGCGGAAAATTTTCCAACCTTCCCTTGGCACAAACCTTTATTTCTTATCTTTCATTGTACATTTTAGAGTATAGTAAAATCTGTTAGAGATATCATAATGTCACCTCACAATTACATCGCCAAATTAATCAAATTTGGTCAGTTGTAAATCCCCTGAGAACGGTTTTTTTTTCGCTGACGCACGATTAAATTGCAACTAATTTTATACAATTAAACTATTTACAAATATTTACAATATTTACATCAAAATTTGCATCTAATTTACATAATGTTCATAACACTATTAATTAAATTTAGATGATATATATCTACATTCCTCTTCACGACAGCTTGTTCCTCATGAAATCTCATTTTGCTCATTTGTCTACATATATAGAATCAGTATTAAATTTAGAATTAGGCATCTGTTAAAGATATATAAACAGATAGAATGCCACAAACAAATTTATTTTTTTTGAAATCCCAATGGCAAAAAATACACTTTCTGTGAATGATAAAATATTTGGGACAGTATCAACACTTAATCACGATAATGGTTAGGTTATTTTCATCTAATAATTAGAATATTTACAAACATAGAACATCTTCATCACAAATATCACGGGCTCACGTGGATGCCCTGGCAATCTCTAAACAATTTTTTTTAATTAATCTAAAAATCATAAATAAATTGAAATTGTTCGAAAATGTAAAACTGAATTAATCATCTTTATTAAAAAGGAGAAAAAAAATTCCTCTTATTAAAATGAAGAAAGTAGGAATGTACTCTGTCTATGATCACAAAAATCTAAATATATCCTATTTTATAGAATTGTTTCCCATAAGTGAAAGTTATATAAGTATTAAATTCTTCTATATATCGTCATCAAAAGCTTAAAAGAAACCCTCATTGTTAAAGCAATAAAATATTAAATACATTTCACAAAAATAGAATTCGTGTGGGGGGGGTATCCTACAGATGCTATGTGTATGTTAAGGATAAATATCACAGTGAGATTTTACACAACTCCAGACGCTAGATTATATTTGCCTTCATTTGAACCAGTTTTATAAAATTTCATTTCAAGAAAAAAATATTCAAGGTATATTTTGAAGCTATCATTGCTTAAATAATTAATGCTAACTCTCATTAAAAGTTGATGCGAAATTATTTAAATTCTATATAAATTCTTTGTATATGAAATTTATTCAAATAAAAGAAAAGAAAAGATGAAATAAAGTTTATAAATTACTGTAGAGAGTATGAGAGGGAATCAAAATTAGAAGCACTGATTTAAAAGTATAATTAGCAACAGTACAGTTTTTTATATCGGTCAGTTGTGCGCATGCTTAAAGTACAGCAAACAAACAAACATACGTTGATTAAATATTGTTACAGCAAATAGAAAGAGAATAAATAAAAATTAACTGTAGTTGCCAGCATTAAAAATAAATGCTAAGTAAATAAACGACTGATTTCGATAAAAAAAATTAAATATCGTACATTTAATCGTTTATGAATATTCCATTCCAGACGATAAAATAACGAACGAATAATGTTCAATCAATTCATTTATATTTATTTATTTATTTTTAACTTACTGAAAGCATAATTTTTTCTGATTAGACTTATTCAATCATTATCTGAATTTTGTTATCGATTTATTTATAATTTGGGGAATTCTATTGAATCTTTTTTTCTTTTAACAATGACGTTCATTTAGTGAGGAAATTTTTATTTTTAATAAAGCCATTGTGCCACAATCGAAATACAAAGGACTGAAATGGTTCTTATCAACATTGTTCAAAAATCGTTTGCAGTTTGACTTTAAATGAATAATCAATAGTATAAATGCATAAACAAAAAAGTTTACACTTTTTTTTAAAAAAATTAATGTCATTAAATTCAATAACCAATTTTCGGTTTTAGATAAAACAAAAAAATTCTTATTTGCAAGCTGGAGGAGATTCTTACTTGCAAGCTGGAGTTCTGTCTTCACATTAACACACATAATTCCACAAGGTTTGAAATCACGAGAATGAAAGGGAGTGGAACTAATAAGAAATTCTTAATGAGAGTTACCTGTTTAAGTTAAAAAGCAATCAAATTTAAAATTTGAAAATCATTTTGCAACCTTTGACTAATTACCGAAATATTTTCCGTTCGAAATTCACTCGCAATGATGATGTAATAGTTCTCTTAATTTGATTTATCTTTTTATTTTTAAAGTAAGGGAATTAAGATAAAATGAAAATTCGACTCCTTCATCACCATTAGGATTTTCTTTGAATTGAATAAGTAATCTTCGAAAGTGTGCCACATTTTCATCCACCTTATAGCAAGTCTCTCACTCCTACAGCAATTAAGGATTGTTTAGAGTTCTAAGATTGTAAAATCTAAGCCGAAAATTTCTTAACACCGTTTTACTACACTTAATTGTCTCTCCACAAAAACAACTAAAAACGCTCTAATTAAGCAAGTTCAGTCTCCGTAGAGTGTTAAATTATCTTTTAAGTGTTCCACTAATCTAATCACTGTTCTAGAAGTTGACGTAAGATCTCGGTCTATTTTTATATTTCCCCAAGAATCAATTTAATGATAACATTCGAAGTAAAAAAAAAGAAGATAAAACTGAATTGGAGGATTATTGCGCAATTACTGCAAGTGACATGAACAACATATTTTAGTTGCCTATACGGTTTTATCGATTTAATTAAATTTTATAGTCATGAAATTTTGATTAGAACTAATGAGTAGGTCAATTAAAATATTTGTAGCCTAGTTAAAAAATAATTTTTTATAAAAACATAACTTCTCAAAATTAGAAAATTAAAAGATAATATCAACATTTTACGAAGTATTATTGGTTAAGCCATTTTTTTTTTGTTTTATTAAGCTCATTTGTTAGCATGGTATTTATTATGGTTAGTATGGTATTTGTACTCCAATGGACTGCATGCGTGCCTGTGGTATGAGTTGTCGCTTTAGAGGTAAGGCCGATTAGCCTAAAATTTTAGTTTTGACACATCTATACTTAGAAGGATTAATGTTTATCTCACAATAATTTTTTCAATAACTTTATAAATAAAAAATTACATTTTGGTGTTTTTTACTATAACTTCCGAAAATCTATCGATAGCACAAAATTTATTTTGTATGATCGAAGCTCCAAAAAATTTAATCTTCAATTGTACTCATTTTTGTGCCGTGATATATTAAACTCTTAAAATTAAGGTATAATGATATTTTAAACTCTTATTTCGATTGTAATTAATTTCTAAACTTTTGTCTTAATTTAGTTCATAGTAACTTAATTCTAAAAGGTTTTATTATTTCCTGATCCATTTCCCTTTTTCTATTTAATAAATCAAATGAAGTGTTATAAAGAAAATGCGTCATTGATTACTCCACTTGCCCAGTGTATAAAATATAAATCACTTATATAAATAGATTCTTTTAAAAGAATCCTTGTTGACCCTTGTCTAAAGGTCAACATGAAGTTAATACGTATAAGAATTCCTATCGGAAATCTAAACGTGTGGGATTTATGAGAATATCATAGTTTATAATTCCAGATATAAATGTTTTGGCCCTTTTTATAATTTTTGTATGTTTTATAAATCTTCTTCAGCGGTTGTGCTGAGCAGGGTGTCTTTTAAGACGGAATAAAAATGAAATTAAAATTGTAACATGTGTTTTCCCCATGATTTCGGGTACGACTCTGCAATCTGCTTGAAATTAAAATAATGATGTGATTAATATATATATATATATATATATATATATATATATATATATATATATATATATATATATACACTAGCCTCCTTTCTTGAATAGTTGGTTCATAGGATATGTTGGTTGTATTTAATTTCTATTATATGGTTTAAGCTCATCTTCATTCTGATTTTAAAATCTTATTTTTCATCGATTAACATCTCTGTTTATTGTGTACATGAACTTTCCTAATCTAGAACCTTCTAACTTTTGCTCTATTGTGAATTCAATATTTTTATTACTTATGTTAACTGCACAGATGTTAAAAATAATCCTTCACTCTTGGTTTTCAACATTAGAATAAAATTAAGTTTCTGAATAGTTGATTAAGTAATAAAAAGGATTTCAATCCCAGACTAATATAGTAATTTTTTTCGGAAATAAAGAAAAACGATATTTTTTAAACATGCAAAAAATTCAGGAAAAAGTTTCTTGATTATTAAACTGATATTACATTTAAAATTTAAAAGGATATGAAATTCATATTTCTGCAACAATAGTTTTAGATGCCATCGCTGCAGAAATGACAAAATTCGGCTCAAATTTTAATTAATTCAAATTCTAATAAAGAATTCAAAAACTCCCAGATGCAACTTCACACCATTTAAAGTATTTATGTGCCGAGTATGGTAGTGAAGTGAACAGTCTGACCTGTAGCATCAATACATACTTACTCACATAAAGACTAACATACCATTGTACCTTAACTTTCATCCTCAACACTAGCCACCAATGCAATCAGCTGTTTTGTAGGGAGCATTTTTTGCACTTCATTTCAATTAAATCTCTGATACATCCATCAACAAACAATTTTTCAGCAAGAAATTATCATAGATCTTACAGGCGTCTTTCGCAGATTTCCTTGCAGTTGCCCATCAACAAACGGTACTTCTCTTATCCGGCTCCTCTAGTAGTAGCCGTTTTCAGTAGGGCAAGCAGGAACGTTAAAAGAAAAAGTCTGGAAATTTCTCCACTATTCTATAAGAACAAATCTTTATTTCTTAGCTACTATTATACATTTTAGCGTGTAGTAAAAACCGTTCATTATGTCGCCAACGCACCTAATCGCCAAATTGGTCAAATATGGCAATCTTCTGTTTGAAATCCCTTTAGAGCGGTTTTTTATCGCTGATGCGCGATTCCACTACAATTAATTTCATATAATTAATTAACAAATATTTACACAGCAATTTACATAGCAATTCAGAAATATCTACAATATTTGCATCTGATTTACACAAAATTCATAACAATATTATAAGATAGTATTACAAACTGTGTCATAATTTCAAAACTAAATAATTAATGTAGAAACAAGAAATAAAACGTTTACCCTCTTTAAATAATTTTAGTAATAATTAGGCATTAATTATTCATGTATATACATAAAAATCAAACGGCGAATCAAAAAACTTAATAATCGTTTTACGTGCGGCTTATCTGTGAATTTTAATATAGCTGAAAGGAAATTCATTGAACCTAATTTCAACAAATTTCATTCAATTCAAAAGGCTATATTGTTCTGATAAATTTAATGCAATATTTTTTTAACACATTTTGTTCTATTTATGATGCTGTATTTTTTTGATTATATTTTCTTTGTTTTGACTAACGAAATGAGTTCGAAGTTTTCTAGTCTTTCAATGAAGGTAGATTTTTTTTAAATTTTTTTATTATCGTTAAATTAATCAATGCCAGACAGGAAAAGGATATCATCCGGTTGCTTTCTAGTAACATTTTCCTTCTTAAGAGAAATGAAAAAATATTTATCATGCAAAAAATTTGCACATTTTATGAAGAAGGAAATTATAAGCGAAGGTTTAATTCTTTTACCTCATATAAACGAAATGCTGAATCATTCCAATTGTTAAGGATGAATTGTAACTGTGATTAAATGATACAGAAATGAGAAAAAATCATTACCTTACTATACATTTATTATCAATTTTTCAATATATTTTCTTACATACCTATATTTTTAATTTGTCCTAATTTTATCTTTTAGTTTTCTATTTTTGTTATTTATCGTAAATATATTTTGATAAATCTATATTATTTTTATAAGATTTGATAATTTGTTTATTGTCGCATTTAATGTGTCCCATTTATATATATATTTAAAATACTAAGGGAATGCTAAAGAACTAACCCACAATTCACTGTTCTAATTTCCTTAATTTTTGTTTCATATGAAATCTTATAACATTTAGATATTTCATTAATGGTCGCATTCTACTTTACACCCAACAGTTCTGAATACATTTGTCAAAAATATTATTCCATGGTATATTCTCGCCAAAGAAAAAAAAAATTAAACAGAATTCTTTAGCCCAACACTTGTACCGATTTTAACACATTTTACTTGATATAAAAACTCTATACATCTAGATGCATCATCAGTAATTGCTTATCATCTCACTGTTTTCTTTATTGCCAAGAAATGTTACAACATAAAGTTTTGAGAGTGCCTCCAACTATAGCAACTGGATAGATTTCGCCACTTTTCATTGCCAATTAATTGTATTGCTTGACAACCATAGCTAATTTATTATGTAAATATGTTTTAAAAGACTTTATTCTTTCGATTAAATATAGTTGCCCGAAATTAAAAGAAATGTATGAATTAATATCTTTAATAAGGAGGGAAAACACCGGTCGCCAAAGGCGATTACTCTCTTTTTTTCTTACTATTATTCCGAGGCTATTGTTGCGTTCTATTATCATCATTTTTGTTGCTATATATTTAATGCCATCAAATATTGAAATTCAAAGTATGAAATATCAAACCAATGTATAACTATGTAAAAACCATGTAGCAGGCCTATAAATTGCTTTTTAAAAAATCCATTTTGAATATAGATGAATAAAGTAGCTAGAAAATGACGAAAATAGTTCCATAGTTTTGGAGCTACGATTTACATTTTTAAATGATGATTTCTCATGTACATTGTTAACGTACATGTACATTTTTCAACGTACATTTTTAAATGATGATTTCTCATGTACATTATTAACGTACATGTATATTTTTAAATGATGATTTCACAAGTGCATTGTTAACGTGCATGTACATTTTTCAAGGTACATTTTTAAATGATGATTTCACATATACGTTGTTAACGTACATGTATATTTTTTTAATGTACATGTTTAAATGATGATTTCACAAGTCTATTGTTAACGTACACGTAAATTTTTTAATGATGATTTTACATGTACATTGTTAACGTGCATGTACATTTTTCAACGTGCATTTTTAAATGATGATTTCACATTTACATTGTTAACGTACATGTACATTTTTCAACGTACATTTTTAAATGATGATGATGATGATGATGTCGTGTCCGCTTTACCGCGGAAAGAGGGGTGCAGCACATTTTTAAATGATGAAGCAAAACTAATCTGAAAATCATGCGATGAAGTTAGGACGGGAATACGTTCTGATGCCAAATCTTCTGATCTCATTTCTGCAAGATTTCTGTCATCTCACAAATAGGTTTTTAAAATTTTTAAATGTCTGAAGCGTCAAAATTTCAAGGTTTTTTTTTTCATTGGTGATTTTAACATTTTTTTCTTCTATAACCTATACATGTTTCACCTGTTTTCTTACAATAAATTTTACGTGATTCGTCAAAAATATTCCATTTCTACTCTCTACTTCGGATCCATATAGTTTTTTTTTAATTATGTTTAAAGTGCTCAGACACGTTCGTTCTCCAAATTATCGCTTCTACTGCTAACCCTACAATTTTCTCCATGGGAACGTTTCGCTGGCAGAGATCCAAGTCGATCACCTGATGTGTTGCGCAATGTCTCGTCTTATCGACAGCAAAATCCAAATGCCATTTTTCACTGTCGAACACCGAGTATAACTGGTTTGAACTCGAAAATTACCGAAGTAGCTACAAATAAACGAAGAAAAGTTTAATTAAAGTTTATTGTCATATTTATTCTGCAGTCAGCAGAGACAAAAATTTTAAAGAAATGCGAGCCTCGGGTAGCATATGATGTTTCAAGACTTGCATTTCTATTATTATTTTTTTCTCATAATTATATCTAAAAAAATATTGTAATAATATTTATCACAATATAGCACCAAAAAAAATACTACTTCTTATAATTATAGTTCTTATAGTGTTCTAAACACACACTCACACACGCACACACAGAGAGAGAGAGAGAGAGAGAGAGAACACTTGTCCCATTCCAGTTGTTCTAGTTAATTAATTCAGGAGAAGGTTAGTAAAATTGCGGAAAAAGCCGACGAATTCTCACACTCCGAGTGAAGGGATAAAAATTGTCCAGACCAGCATATTCCTTTAAAAAGGTCCCTATAATTCTTTTAAACGAGATGTACATACATGTCAAAGATATCTATTAAAATCTAAAAGTATATATTCAAAAGGATAAAGGTTTCATCAGATTTTCGTCATTCCGTTCTGTGTTGTGCTCGTCGCTTCTGCTTGTACATAATGCGTGGTGAAATAAAACAAACTTAAAAATTCAAAGTGTCATCTATGTCTTCGAACCTAACTGTTATATATATATATATATATATATATATTGTTGCTCGTTTACTCCGTTTTAAACCATTGGAATTGTTTTGGTGGGGTTAAAAAAAGAATGGGGTATTGGAATTTTTTTTAAACTCTGTCAACCCCTCAAGATTTTTACGAGAGCATGAACCCAAATTCATCCAGGGGTTTTTAATTACGTAAAGTTCAAACAAATAAATGAGTATTCAATTATATATAGATAACTGTAATTCAAAATTGAAAATAAAAATTTGTTTTTAAAAATAAAACGAATTTAGATTATATATTTTTGTATAATTGTACATACATTTGTATTAATGTAATCAAAAAACCCTTTTATAGTATTCATTTCTATTTCATTTCCCTTATTATAATGATTTATACTCCATGGCCACTACAATAATTTTCTACTTCATTGCCCTTATAAAAATAATTTATAAATATAAAATGTCATCGCATTTTGAAAAACAACGGCAACCATTTTCTTACAATAATAACCAAATGTTATGAAATCAAAAAATAAATGAATAAATTGTCCAATAATAGATTTTTGAAAATAATAATTAAAAAAAACTGTATTATGATCGAGAACACACGTGTGCAAAATTTCAAAAAACATCATAAAGCGAGTGAAAAAAATCGATGATAACATTCTTTAGAAACAAGAAACAAATATGTTAGTATAAAAATGGGATAATTAATGGAATCCACCGTTCTCTGAAACCGCACGATAATTCTTTTTTTATCGCTTCTTCCTGTGCAGTTACTATACAAATTCAAACAGGAAGTATCGTCTTATTTCTGGACAATGAAACTAAAATAAGAAAGAAACCGCTAGAACAATCGATTGCAGCTTATGAAACAGCACATTCGCAATATAAATATTGCATCAGAACTCTTTTTTTGCATAACAATCAAGGTAATTTTAAAATTGTTTTGCAAATCAAAGAAAAACACTTAGCAGAAAAATTATAACAAATTGAATTATTTTGAGAAATTTTCTTTTTTTTATTATAATACTTTCTGAAATTGTTATTAAAGTTTTTTCAAAATACTGAAATTGAATAATTTCTTTATTGCAAACTAGAAATCGAATGTAGTAGTAGAATGTAGTTTATCTGAAAACGCAAGGAATTTCGCTTCTCCAACAGAAATTTTCTATTCTAATTTCAGCTATGAAAATAAACCATCACAACTAGTTTCCTCAAAATTTCCTCGCAAACTCTCTTCGAATAAAAATTGCAGATGTTGAGCAAAATCATGAATGCCTTGCATAACGATGACAAACAATAGTTTTAAAAAATGGATATTTTTTGTAAATTTAGTACTTTTACTGAATTTGGCAAACGATAATTGGACAATAATTCACTGTCATAAGCAGTGGCGGATTTGGAGTTTCAGAGGCCCGAGGCACAATTCAATTTGAGGCCCCCTTCCCCTCCAGCTGTATTTACAGTATGCTCTCTTTATACATATGTTTCTGTATCCGATTCTTTGTGTTAAAAAAGAGCGGGGTGGGGACCTAGGTACACAAAATTGAAAATTAAAATCAATTTTTTCATTCGACTTGACAATATTTAAAAGGATGATGAAGTTCAGGGTTTGTTAAGGCTGTTCTTAAAAAAATAAATGCTATTTTGTACCATATTTTTCAGAGATACACGCCTAAAATTTCATTATACACTAAATCAATTATTATAGAATGGAGCTGTTTTTCTCATTTGGGAATAAAAATATTTTGGTTTTGTTTTAAAATGTTATCAGAATCAGCTGATATTTTATTTTGTTGTTAATTACAAGTTGTTGATTCCTCAGTTCCATTCTCAGATCGCTCATTAATTTCTTCGAATTCACATTTGGCTTCGGCTCAATCATCAACATTTTCTTGTGCTTATTCTGTTTTAATTTGTTCATCTGTCTTTTTAGGTTTGCATTTAATTCCATTTCTTTCGTCAATGTCTTCGAAATCATTTTCAACTTCAGCTTGTTCATTTTTCTTGTGCACATTTTATCTCAGTACGCTCATTTATCTTTTCAATTACGCATTCTTGTTCAACTCCCTCATTAATTTGTTAGAATTCATATTCTACTTCAGCTTGCATGGTGTTTGTTTTTCATGTAAATATTAAATTTCAAATTTCTCATAGATTCTTTTAGGTACACATGCTGTATCAAGTTGCTCAACTGCTCTTTCTGTCTCATTTTCCATTTTAGTTCATTTTTCAAACATTATAATACATTTATTGAGTAAATTT
>JAOUZG010035097.1:0-16134 GCA_026289955.1 Argiope argentata
TGAAAACCAGTTTTTAAATTAAGAAAACTGGTTTTCAAATGTAACAAATTTATTTTTTAAGAAACACAGGATTTTTTAAAAAAAATCTGGTTTGAAAAACCGTCAAACCCACCTTTTTAAGATGGAACGTTAAAATTGCTACTTTTTTTCCTGATCTCTCCCTGATATTTAAAATTCTATTCACACTTTGGAAAAATCTTTTCTCAGTAAGCTCCATTGCCTTACAAATAATTATATGAAATTTTATAGTTTTAAATCCGGCAATCTGCTTAGCAGACTATTTCATGTGCTGTCCATTATTCTTGTCTTACTTTCAGATAGTATACTAAAATGGCAGTATTAAAAATATTGTTTAAATATCCGTTGTATGTGCTATTTTCTTTTTTGAAATTAAGTACAGATAAAAATATATATTTTGTTCAGACAGAAAAGTATGGGAAATCAATGAAAAATTCTATAAAAATACCTGTCTATCTTAATTATTGTTAGTAATACGACTTTTCTTAATGTTTTTCTGCACTACATCAAATAAAGAGCTTTAAATCAAAAGAAATGAATAAACGCGAATTCTTACATTGGAAGGAGAGTCTTGTCTAAATAATATGAGATAATTAAATATATCTGCTGTTGATGTAATTACCCTAAAAAGGATAGTAAAACTTTTCTGGAATATGACGTTGAAATAAAGAAAATGTAAAATTCGAGTGTTTTCTCTAGGATGGTCTTTTTAATTTGAAATTCCTTTTAAATTAATTTAGAAATTTAGAAATTTTTAGAACCATAAAAGCTAAGATCGTCAGTGTTTCCTCATACTATTAAATGCCAGAATTCCATTCTAATAGTTCACTTGTTATCATAAACATATGCCAAATATCAATGCACATATCATATAACTCCTAATTATATGTTTCTTGATATTGGGACGCGAAAGTGCGTCTTTTGTCATAATATAAGGATTCACTGTAGATTTCAAAATTAAATTTGTGCATAGCGTTTGACTTTGCGATAGGGATATCATCACTTATTTTCTATCACTGGCTGTTGTTATCTATTTCGAAGGTAGATTGTGTCTCTAAATGGGTAACAAGATGAATTGTTATTTAAAATCCAAATGTATCATGCTATCTTCTTATTGTCTTTCTACTTCTACCCCAAAAGAGCAAAAATCAAAACAACTTCATTGATCTTTTCATGATTTGCAATTAATTCGCTTATTTCTCGAAACCTCGAACAAGTACTTTAAAATATTTCTCATTCTTGAGTATAGATATATTGGTACTCAATAAAAACACTCAATACACACAAAGTTCTCACTTTTATTATTTATTTTATACTGATTGTAATATTTTTCCTCTTAAAGTTCCATAAAATATTTCGTTCGTTTTCTAGTCGTGAAATTGCAATATAACGAAGGCCGTTTTCTTTTCAAGTTCATATGGATCATAAAAAACTAGCATAGAAAAAACAATTATTACCAAATTAATTTATTGAATTAATTTATTACCAAAAATTAAATTCAATAAATATGTGTCTGCTGTGAACATTCTGGAATTTATCATATCAGTGGATCAGGGTTTTAACTCCATCTTCTAAAATTACATTTGTTATTGATGTAAGATGGGTTTTAATGCTTTTTTGAAGTTCCTCAGTGGCAAATTTCCAACTAAGTAGACTAGGCTCACAAGCAGGTCGGTTAAAAAAACACTTTATTTTCCTAATTGTCAAACAATAAATTTATATAAAAAAAATCTTTGAATGATTTAATAGGATATTATTCTTATTAACATTTTTCAAATATATTTGGTAAGATTTCTATATATTTCATTAGGTTCATTTAGTTATTGAAATATTTATAAAACATCTGCATTTGTAATTTCGTGCACAATTGCAGATGCGAGTAGTCTGAACCCATTATACATAAATAAAACCAAAGACATATTCGTAAAGCTAATTAAATAAAAAAATATGCCAAAATAATAATTATGTGCTGAAAAGTGAAACTAAATTGACTTATAAAAAGAGGGGCATCTTCTTAGAGTCGCGAAATATTTAAATTCGTTTCTAAAACTCATCATTAGGTGCAGTTTTTTACAATTCACTTTTAATAAAAAGAATTTGAAGTAAGAATGTTCTAACATTCTAACATTGAACAAGAACGTTCTAACTCTTCAAAGTCACAATTTCGGTATTTCGATAGTCCAGTTCATTGCCACCATAATTTTCACTGCCTCGAAACTGTACCCTTAGTTTCTTTCGATGATGATCAACTCGTTGAATAAGATTTTCTAAGTTGCGATATATTTTGAGTTCTTGTCTTCTTACACCCAGAAAGTGACTTTGAATCGTATGATTTTCCCTCTCTTCCATGAATTGAAGAATTAGTCGGTAGCTAATAAAGCTCCTGTATTAATTAATAGCCCCAAAGAAATATTAAGATCCATCTCTTATTACTGGGAAGATCAGATAGTTGTTCCAACGATGAGAAAAATGTCTGCTTTCTCAAAACTATTCGGAGTAACTTTATTTGTATATAACTCTGAGTGAAAATTCATTTTTTTTTCTCTTTTCTTGTCTGCTTTTTATGATTCGTTGGAGTTGAAAAAAAATGAACAGCCCTTGCATAAACCATATAATCGGATTTGATTATCTAGGAATAAAAATGCAATTTTGACATTTGTGAATATGAAATCAGTTTAGATCTCAGCAACAAGCTTGCAACGAAATCAACATTTAAAGAATTAAGGTATTTTGAACTTTTTGATTGATTCTGGTCTCAAAGTTTCATTTCCTGTTTCACTACAATCAATATCCGTTTATGAATCGAACCATCAGTTAGGATAGGGGCGACAGAGTTTTGGTTTATTTGTTGAACAAAATATGTATCCCCATCCCCACACAGATCTGTGAATTTTTAAAAAGAATGCTCCTTTAGCATTAAACATGAAAACAGCCTCAAAATAAGTTTCGAAATTCTTAATATATTATTATCACTCTGAAATGTTAGAATTTTTATTGAAATATTTGTATAGTTGATTTTAAGGTTTATAGGTATTTTAGTATAATTAATTGATTAAAACAATACTGTAATTGTGATCATTCCCAGTACTAACACACTAGAATGTTGAAACAAATATTCTGATATTTCTTATATCAATTTTGTTTCCATAAAATTACTTAAACAATTAGTAATCAAAACACATGAATGAAAGCTGTTGCTTCAAGAAAATAACCAATAATGCAGTGCTTTATGGATTATTTTAATAGCTTAAATAATATCAAAGGTTCCGAATCCATAACACTAGTTTTATTACTGATAAAGAAACTCACGAGAGCGTAAAAGTCAAGTTTAAAGCAGCAAAATGATAAGCTGGAAGCATGATACATATGAATCATTCCCCAAATAGTAATTCTAAACCATCAAAACATAATTCTTTCACTCGTTTCAATCTAAAAATTTAATCCTTAATCATACAAAGATTAATGTTTTCTTTCTTCTTTATTCCGTTGAATTAATTATGACATCACGAAACACGTGATGAAAACATGATCGAAATCGCTGGCAGTCGGAGCTGAAGAGAATTTCACTCAACCCAACTCTTTCTTTCCTTCCTAGCCGAGCAATGCCCACAGTCGAGGCATGGGCCGCCGGCCTTCTTTTTATATCTGAAAACAAATTAACATTAATTAATTTAATTTCTTTCGCAAAATGCCAATAAATTCTAACGTTGTTAATCAAATAAACGAATACAATTCCATTCATCATGACCAATCAAGTGAAACAAGAAGTAAACGGCTTACATAGCAGCCTCAAGAACGGTATTAAGAACCATGAGGTATGGGTGTGTTCGTTTGTATGCAGATATGTCAAACTGAATACATTAAATGACTTCGCTTGATTAACATTTATTTGATTAATATAATGAGCTATGTGTTTATTGTCAATTGTAATTTATTTATATATTATTTAATTAGTTTGACGGTTGTGTAATTGTATTTACTTTATTAGAGTTTTATTTTTATTTTTTCAAGATTGTTTTTAATTTTATCTTCTTAAATGAGTCACTGAAAGTTGATGATTTGCTTAGTATTATTGTTATGTATTATCTATTTTGTATAATATACGGTAATTTAATATTAAATTTATTAAATGCAAAAACTAATTGTTATAAGAATTATTAATTTCGCATTAAATGTATAATAATATCGAACTTATTACTATTTTGCTGCTTCAGATTGATAATTATCTTCAGGATAGAACAGAAATCGGCAAATGGCTTTTTTATATAACACAATTTTACGATTATGTAATCGCTTTTCAAAGCCTCTCCTGATTTAGCTAAGCTTTCCTGTTATTAGTGCTAAGCGAATTTCAAAATATTTAGTGGTCTTTGAATTTTCTGCGATATAAATAAATTATTAATTGTTTGTCATTATAAAAGTAGGGATTCGTTTATTTATAATTGTATGAAATTCTTTTTTAATTTTGGGATTTCTTTTAAATCAATTGCAAAATATCTAGTTTTATAGTAAGAAAAGGCGTGGAATCTTTATTTATTTTTTTAAAAAAGCAACTTATTTTTATTTTTGAAAAAGTATCAAAAGTTAAAATTTTATTCTTTTTCATACCTATTTTAATTCACAGTTTATTATTGCATTGAAAATCATTTAGGTTAACTGTCTGACATGAATATCCATTTTGTAGGAATTATTTATTTTTATAATGAAATGTTAGTGACAGAATTTTCTGACTCTAATCTTAAATTTTTCTACAATTAATTTTAATCTCCCTATTCCACAAAAATTAATCCTATGTTAAATTATTCTAAAATTAATGTTAAACTGTAATTTTATAAAAATAAATTATTTTTAAATTGAAAAATGATTTAATGAAGAAAATGTGTTTATGCTGTACTCCAATTTATATGTATAATATATTTATATTTTTCACTTATTGGATGTTATAAAAATATATTTATTTTTACATATATGGATTTAAATACAATATGCCTTTCACCATTAATTATTTTCAAGAGATTCTGATCATCAATTGATGAGATCTGAGCTAAATATAAAAAAGAGTCTTGTTTAAAGAATTTCTTCTTTTTATCTGTTATTTGCTGAAAGAAGGAGGAAGGGGAAACAGCAAATGATACAGGAAAATTTTAATTCAGCAGGTTTAAGCTACAAAATTTTTATTTATGGTAAAATATCATTTATTTTTGCATTTTGTTATTTAATAAGTTTAGATTGAAATTTTTTTTTTTTTTTAATGAATGCAAGTTTTTATCGTGATGAATATTTTTTTCATTGAAATTCTAAATGGAAAATCTTTTTATTATCTGTAAGAATAATACTGCTTTACATTTATATAAGTATAGATGTTAACAAGCAGAGCTTGTGAAGTTATATTCTAATAGGTCAATGCAGGGATCCTTAGATTGTGTAAACATTGTTAGCTTCTGAATCAATTAGTAGTTAACATTTAGGTAGTGATCTTTGAGACATATGCTTGATATTCATTGATTTTGGTTGCAGATGTTCTGCGAGATTTAATATTAGTAAATAAAAAAAAGCATTCTAATTTCTGGCCCCTTTTAATTATTTATTTCAAACTTTTCATTTATGACCAATTTTCTCCTTTATTTTGTTGGTTGGCCTTAATTAATTACATTTACATGATAGAGATTAAAATCCTTTTAGTTTAAAGTGAGTTTTAAGTAGATGTAATTTAAAAAGCTCTGACTATTTTGGAAATTTTTATTAATTATATATATATATATTTTAAATTTAACATCTGCTCTATCTTTTATGACATTTTTAAGTTTTTTTCTTTTCTTTCTAGGTTAAACAAGAGATAAGACGAGCAAGAGAAATAAATGAAGAATTTGAAGAGACTCCATTAATAATTGCATTAACTGTTTATTTTTGCTATGTAGTACTCACAATCTTTGGTCACATTAGAGATTTTGTGAGGAAGTTGGGCTTTGGAAAAAGCAGTGAAGTCAAAGAACAAAATAGAGATGTATGTAATTTAAAAATGATCTATTTCACTGATTCTATTTTAAAGGCAAATTTCATTTAATTTGAGGCATTGTTTTTATTTCAGGGCTATGCAAAGCTATATGGAAGCTTTGAAAGCTTTTATACGAGGAATATATACAAGAGGATTGTACAGGGTTGGAATATGTTTGTGTGTGGTGTGCCTGCCGTTGTTTTTAAATTAAAAATAAAAATATCTCCTGAATTTCATCAAAATGCCAGGTAATTTTTTTGGCAAAATAATTCATTTAGTATTTTGTGTTTTTCTGTATGCTTATTTAAACTGTTTTAAGGTTTAAAAAAAATACCTGAATTGGTAAATTAATTCATTTGTCTGCTGTTGCTTTTAAATTCTTAAAACTAATGTAAAATTCCCTCATTTTATTTTTGTTTTTTGTGAAAGTAGAATAATAACTAGAAGGGTAAGAAAGTATCAAATTGTGCTTTATATGCTAGATTGAGACACCTTAAAATACCTTTCCTCCTTTTTTCTTATCTTACATATTGATATGGAATGTCATCATACATAATTGAAGATAAATTTCTGCATCCGGACAAATTTTTTTAATGGTTTCTATATCGTTTTGATAAGATTTCATTTACTTAATATATTCTATTTTTATTTTTAACTAAATCTGTCATTTTAAGTATTCAATATTTTCAATTGTAATAAGCAAATTCTAAAATCATTTTTTAAAAGAATGCTGTCTTTGTTCTATTAGTGTCTTCTACAGGAAATTCTTGTTTGTTACATTTTAGTTATTAATTAAAATCCTGTGCTTAAATGTTTAATTCAGTATAGACATAAGTATTCATTTACTAGATATTGAGTTGAATTATATAAAATATATTGATTTAGAGATCAATTATATCCTAATAGTTTGAACTTTTGGGCTTTAAATTTATGTCTCAAGATTTTTAATAAATTTTATAAAAGCAATAAAGTTAGATAAAATTTTAGAACTGCATTAGCCTTTGCATATACTTAGTGAGGATATAACTTGCTAATTCCAATATTTGACTTCATTCTTAAAATAAATATTTTAAACCAAATTATAATAAATTTGTTACTGTTTTAAGTACCAAAAAAAGTGTGAAATTACTTAAGAAATATTTAGTATGTAATTCAGACTTTCATAAAGTAATTACTATATATTTTGGAGTTTTAAGTTAAAAGTGTGTTTTTTTTTCTGCTTCAAATATTTATCTAAAATTCAATGCCTATACACAAGTCGAAATGTAGACTTCCAACTTACAAATTTGTTACCATGAGGAAAAAGGATTTTCTAATTTGTTGCTATTATATATATATATATACTGGTAATGACAGTTTTAACTATTTTAAGCTAGCATATATATTATATATTTCCATTCATTTCTTATCTTGTGTACAATCCATTCAAGCCTTATTTCCCATTTTATTCTTTGGAAAATAGGCATAGAAGAGATTTTTATACAGCAAATATCAAGTTACAGTTGATTGAATTTATGGTAAATTGAAACTGTTGTTGGTTGACATTTTTCTGTAACTAAGTATAACAAATCAACTATGATAAATGATTTCGAAAAAGGGAACAACTTAACTCCTTTCTTGACAAATTGAATTTTGTTATACACTTAAATATAAATTATAAAAGTAAGAAATATTATGTTAGACAGTCTTTACTTATTTGTTAAACTCGGCTAACAAAAGTGTACCTACGATTGCAAGTCACCTGTACTGCCTGGTGATTTTGTTTCGGGGTAAAATTCCAAAAATTCTTTATTTGTGTGGAGAAATATATGGTAGATCTATTATGGTACATATGCAATGCATATTTTTAATTAATGAAAAAATTCATGTTAGTGTTTTTAAAGCTGAAAAGAATTGATTAGTTTTAATCTTTAAAAATGTATCTGAAATTTTTTATTTCATGACTTTATCATACAAGAATGTGAAAATTGCGTATCAATTGGATTGTCGAGTCAGTTTCACAATATACAAGTATAAAAAATTAATGTTTTCTTTCTTTTAGATTTGGTACTGAAAAGTATATAGAAGCTATTAATTTAGGGTCATATAATTACTTGGGGTTTGCTGAAACCTCTGGGCAATGCATTGATGAAGTAGAAGAAGTAATTTTAAAGTATGGAACTGGTATCTGCAGTACTCGGCATGAATTAGGTAACTTCTTTTTATTTTTTTCATAATTTTATTGACTTTAACATTGTTTTTAATTTAGTTAATGAATTTGCTGAAGCTGCATTATGTTCTCAAAAAGATATTAAAAAAATCTTTTTGGCTGAAATTTTTTCTTAACCTTGACAGAAACTTTCTCAATTATGTAGAAACCTTTGTTCAAAATTTTATTTTTAAACTTTTATTCAAATTGATATTTTTAGAAAAAAATACAGCATAATTTATTCCAATTATTATACATCTTTTGAATTGTTTATATTTCTGACCATAAATTAATGATTTTTTTTCTAAGTAACTGTTAAATTTGTTACAAGTGAAGTGCTGAATATTATATGCTATTAGTAATGAGAGAGAAAAAAAAAAGATATGATAAAATTTTGTTGGGTGTATTAAAATTAATAAGTCAATTTACAGCATTATTTTCTATTCAATTCTTTAACGAATGTTTGGCACAGAATGATCAAATCTGGTCCTTGCGACTTAAAGCCAAACAAACAAACTATTCAAATCTTAGAGTAAGAGGAAAAAATTAAAAAGCAATTTATTTAAAAATACAATTACACATAAATATAGTACATTTATTGAAGCTTATTCCACTTAGCTAGAATATGGGTGTCCTACGTAACAAATTCATCTGAGTGTACGTATAATGGATATATAGAGAATTTAAAATCTAATTTATCTTGAATGAGCTGCTTTAGAAGAAATCAAAAACTTGAAATTCTATTAATATTTAGTATTTTCTTTATAACATTTTAAAATTTTGTTTTGCCTTGTTTAAAAAATGTATTTTTGTTTATTAACTTTAGTACGGAATCCAAAGCTTATGAATAAGAATATGTTCAAATGTATTTTTCAAATGCAGGAGAATAGCATAGTATTCAAATTAAATTATCTTTAATTTGGCTGCATTTATTTCATTTAGAGTATTAAAAATTATTTCAGTTAAACTGCACTCATGCCTTTTTAAAAAAATCAGTTTTATGTCACTAAATGTTTATTTTGAAGCTTTCTTTTTTTATATGTGCAGGTAGCTTAGATATTCATCGCAAACTTGAAAAAATGGTAGCTGATTTTCTGGGTGTAGAAGATAGCATAATCATAGGAATGGGATTTGCGACCAATTCAACCAACATTCCAACATTTATGGGAAAAGGATGTCTCATCATAAGTGATGAACTCAATCATGCTTCATTAGTTCTAGGATGTCGACTCTCGGGAGCGAAAGTCAAAGTTTTTAAGCATAATGGTAGGATTCTTTCAATTATTATCTTTTCTTTTTGTAAATAATAATCTTTATTGCATGGTACATATTATTATATATATATATTAATATTAGTATTAAATCTATTCTTTTGTCAGTGTTTTGTACATTACATAGAAATATATTAAATGCAAGAAATGTTTCTCTTTAAAAATTGTATTAATGTATAATTTTTAAGATTGTAAAATGAAATCCTTTCACTATAAGTTATTTATATTTCGATTAATAAAGAACTGCCAAAAGGAATAAAAAAAATTTATTTTATAAATTTGCTTGATTTTATAGCCCTATGATTGTTCTGAATATATTTAAAATAGGGAAAATGAAGTAATTACTGTAACAAGTTGTTACTGTAATTTGCCTCAATTTCTTTTGTGTGTAGAAGCCAATGTCTAAATAAATCCTTAAGTATTTTGTGCTCTCTAAACCATTCATTTTTATAAGATAATAGAAAATCAAACTTTGCATAGTTACTTAGCCTCAGTTGAAATGGTTTCATCACTTATTTAACCCACCAGAATTGTCTTTTGTTTTTATCTGTGTTTTTTAGGTTCCTAAAATTAAGTGAGCTGCATTAAACTGAATTTGTATTATTAGTGAGCCAACCGAATGCTAAAAGTCGCTCGTCATTATGTTTAATGTATGTAAAGCTATGTTTAGTTTTGAAGTTTAATACTGGTATGTAATTGCTGGTTATAGAGGGCTATAACAATGAAAAATTCTGCAATTTGAGTGCTGACGATCTTCGGATTGACATATTAAAGTCATCAAACAAATAGTCATGCATGAAACTTAAAACAACAAACTAGTTATAAGCCAGATTTAATAAAACTTTCAAAAGACATGCAAAAGACATCCAATGTCTCCATTGATATAACTATCTATATTTGTTTTTATATGGATAAAGTTAATTCGATGTTTAAAGCAACTTATTTTAAATTAAAAATCTAATATACATAAGCAAATACTAAATTAAATCAAAGTTTTAGTGGCTCTTTAAAAAATGGTAAATTTTGTAAATTGTTGCTTTTGGCTCTTCCATTTCTCTGTATATTTCTAGACCCCTGGACTAGGAAATATACAAAGGCACCAATGTCCTATGTGTATTGTCATGGTATGGGATTGGCATCATGCTGAATGGGAAATGTTTTACTTTACAATTCCATTTGTGACTATGGCTGACGAATGTTTTATTAATCATATTCTACTGCTTTATGTGTTTATGTTCCCCTAATGAATTTGTTTTCACTGGGTGGCAACACAACTTTTTGTTAAACATTTGCTGTCTTGGAGAGCTAAAATATTCAATGCTTTGAATGGCTAGCCCATTCTTTTGATCTGAATATCATTAAAAATGTTTGGGATGCTTTTGAGTAGGAGAATCTTAACAGTAAATCCCCTTTCAATAAACAAGGAATACCTCGTTTTTCACTAACGAAGGAATTGGATAAATTACCTCAAGGGCTGGTGGATAATGTTATGCAAAGTATGCCGCATTGTCCTCCATAGTGGCCGTGTCACATATCATTATCTTCCTCCAGAATACTTACAAACAGTAAATTATATTTATTTCCTTTTACACATTTAGTTTAAAATGGCTATTTTGTCTCTTGAACTTTTAAAATTGTTTGAATTTCAGAACTCCATAAATTTTTCTGGTTCCCTAGAATTCTGGCATTTTATTTAGCTTTGTATCCAACATTTGATTATTTGTGCTCTTTTTGGCTAAATTCAATTCATCCCTAATATTTGTTTTACCAGTATATTTGTATAATTGTGCTTCAATTTGTATTTAAATTTATTTGCTATAATTTATACTTTTCTCTATGACGGTGCATAAATTAAATGCATGCAAGTGAAGAAAAAAATATATGAACTCATTTGGAAAATCTTAAATTAGCAAATAATTAGTTCAGAAATTCTTAAGAATCTTTGAAGTTTCTTCAAACAAACCTACTTCATTTGAGCATTATTAAAATGGAAATAAAATTAGCTGTATTTGTTGCAAATTTGGATCATGTCAAATAATCATCCGATTTTCATTGCAAGAATGCTGAAAGTTTGATATTTTATTGTTGCATTTGTGCTAAAATATTTTAAATTGCACTTAGCAGAAAGGATTGTACTTTTTTTCTTTCCTCCATAAGTTTTTGTTTGATCTTCTATTTGAAATTATTTATTGTGGTTTTAGCTTCATAGATTCCTATCTGTAAATTTAATTAAACTATAATAAATATCTTATTGGATAAAATAGAACTGGTATTATTTGTTAATAAGAAAGGTTGTATTTAATGGGATATATACTAATTTCTTCAAGATCATTTTAGTTATTGTTAAAGATAGACTGTACTTATAAAACGTAAATCTATGCTTTGTTATGAAGTATTGATTGATGTTCATCCATTTTAGATGTGAAAGATTTAGAGGAGAAAGTAAGAACATCAATTATTGAAGGACAACCAATCTCTCACAAGCCTTGGAGAAAAATTTTAATCATTGCTGAAGGAGTTTATAGGTGAATTTGTACTTCATTTAACTTTGTAAAAATGTTGTAGAATCTTTTGCTGTGAAATTGATTTGTTATTTAAATTCATTTTTAAATTGTATTTGTCCTAAATTAGAGTTAGATATTTGGTTTCAGAAAACTGAAGCTGACATTTCTTAAGAAATGAATAGGTTCAATTTGATTCCTCAAAATGTTTTTTAATTATTTATTTTGTATTGTTTTAATCAAAAAGATACTTTGGAACTTTTATTTATTAAAATCATAGTAATAAAAATTTGCTTAAAAAAATTGAAACTATATATCAAGTTTCTCCTTTTGTTTCCTAGACTCATTCATGAATTTTCTCTTATAGTATGGAGGGCACGGTTGTTAATCTCCCTGGACTCATTGCCATTAAAAAGAAATACAAATGTTACTTGTATATTGACGAAGCTCATAGTATTGGTGCCCTAGGATCTAAAGGGAAAGGTGTGACAGACTATTTTGGATGTAATCCTCGGGATGTCGATCTGCTTATGGGAACATTTACCAAAAGCTTTGGTGCATCAGGAGGTTACATTGCCGGGTCTAAGGTACAAATATCTTTTTCGCTCTGACTTTTTTTGTTTTATCTGTTGTAATTTACCACAATCAGTAAATTAAAATAATTAGAATAGTTTTTTTATGTAATTTGTGAGTAAATAATTGTACTAGTTTTAAAACTTTATTCTTATGCGGTTTAAATTTTAAAATATATGGTTTTTCATGATTACAAAGACATGCAGGAGCAGCATTTTATAACAATGAAAGAAATTTGATACGGAAAGAATTTTAAAAGGGATTATTAAAAGTCAAAATGGCTACCAAAAAAAAAAGTTGAAATAAAAAAATTTGTAGTAGGAAATTTATTTCTATCAAAATGGTATATTTTTAATATGATAAAATATTCAATTCAATATATATCAATGCTTCAATCTTAATACCTGGTCTACTGTCATTTCTATTAATCATTAAATTCTAGAGTTATGAATTTGAATGATGAGTTTATTTTAATTTCTAAGCTTAAAAGAAAATTTATTAGAAGCAAAGATAATAACACAGAGCTGAGAAACATTTTGCTTTATAATTTTTAGTAGTATCTTAAAGGGTAGTTAATTAAGGATTAAAAATAGCTTAGTTTGCATATTAAAGTTCCATAAAATTAATCTTTAATAAGATTTTTTTTGTAGTCATAAAATTTTTGACTTTTAATAATCCTTTTAAAGTTCTTTTTGCATCAAACTTTCATTGTTATAAAATACTGCTTCTGCATATCTTAGTAATCATGAAAAACCATATTTTTTAAGGAATTTATTGATGATGTGTATATGCATGTATGGTAGTGTCTACATTATTAAAGAAATCTTAAAATAACTTTTTCTTTTCAGAGCTTGATCAATCATCTTCGAACTCACTCACACAGCTTCAGCTATGCCACTAGTATGTCTGCACCTGTTTCACAACAAATAATTACGACCTTAAAAATTCTCATGGGTAAAGATGGCTCCACAGAAGGTGATTTATTGCCCTTTGTCTATTGTTCTTTTCTTAAATATCTGTTATTTATACATTTTCTATTTGTTCAGCTTATTTGCAATTTGTTTATAAATGTCACCATTTGGATAATATTATTCAATACAATCAAATGTCTACTCGTTGATTTTTTTCAGAGTTTTTCAAAAATGCTTTATAATATGAAGGTTCATCAGGTTATTTTATATTTCTCTAAAGTTTTATTACTCTTGCCTATTGAAGCAGAAAACAAAAGATTAATTGTTCCTTAAATTATTTTATTATTCAATGTGAAATACTCAAAGCAAATATCTTTTTTTTAAAAGTTATTTACTATTAAATATTATTAGTCATTTGTTTTTAAAAACATTAGGAAATTAGTGTTATTGAATTTTTACAGTATTAATCTTTTAAAATGGAATGTATTTTTAAAAAATTTGAAATAGTTGTGTGCTCAAATTAAGAGGGGAAATGTGAATTACTATTAAATAAAAGCAGAAATGAAATCCTACTTTAGATTTAATGTTTGGAGTACATAATCTTTTGTCTCAATGTTAGTTAAAGCATGGAATTAAATATTTTGATGTGCAAATTATTAAAAATGTCTGTAATTTATATTTTTCTTTTTTAAATTATCACAAATGATGACATTAGATAGCAATATGGATAAAAAAATGGATAACAATTATTTTACCATCTATGTAATATATTGTTAAAGATTACCATTAAAGATATCCAAGCCAAATGTAAAAACGATAGATTTATTGAATTTAGAATGTCATCTGCATTTTGTTAGAATTTCACCTACACACGTTGATTTATATTTTTAATTCATATACATGTATTTCAAATTCAGAATACTATAAGTGCTTCATATATATTATATGTAAATGTTTTTAGGGAATATGTGATCGGAGCAAAAGGGTTTTTACTGTTAATCTCTTTTGGCAGTATACTGGTAATGCTTAAATTCTGCTCAAAAATATCAAATGTATTTGAATCCATCAAAATCATAAGATTTAAAAATGAATATAATAGACAATCTATATAACTTTTCTGAGCTAATAGCTTAAATTATTCGTTAAGTGATAAAATCTCAACCTTTTGTTTGTCCTATTGTCACATAATATATATTTCTGTTTTATGCATTTTTCTAAATGATACATCTAGTAGATATTGTTACGTTTTTAGCATAGCGGGTTCGGATTGAATGGATTTTACTTAAGGACAGCACAAACAAATTTATTTACAGGATGACTCGATAAAGTAGAACTTCAGATAAAAACAATCTAACAGTCAACAATCACTAACAGCGTAAATGCAAGCCTTACACACAATAAACACAGACTACAAAATAGATACCGTATAGCACAGCAAACCACATCGAGCTCAATTATACAACGCTTACAGCAAATGTAAATACAGCTCACTAATAATAAGCGAGACAAGTAATCAGCTCATACAATGAATCGCTACTCTTCCAAGAGGAAAGTTGCTGCAACCCTCCCCTTATATAGTCGAACGAGCGATCCAGTGGCTACCAGACTATTCCTTTCCCCAAACCAACCCAACTGGATCCAAGCTCTTCGACAGCCATCACTAATCGTTCTAACTTCTGCACGCTTTTGCGGCATTCACCCGCTTGTAAAAATGTTATGAATAATATGTATGCTGTTTTTAATTATTCTGTTTAGAAATAAGGCTTTCAGATTTGAATGTATTTTTTAATTGGATATGCAACAAGTATAATTTTCTGGATAAAGTAAAAATATTACAACTCACAATTCTGAGGAACTAATCACATTTTAATAGCAGGAATGTAAAAAGTATATAAATCGTAATGTACTCCAAGTTAGTCCATGGAATGCAATACTATTGATAATATACCATTTGCATTTCTGAATAGGAAGTCCATATAAATTATGTTGATTGGAAGAATTATTAAACAGTTTGTGCTGGTATTATGAATGTATATTGCTATTACATTAGTTAAAAGAATATCGTACATTTAAATCTGGCTTTTTATATAAAGAAAACTTATTAAAACTGAATCAAAATGTTTTTAAAAAAATATTCTTAAGGAATAGTTATAAAGACTAATTACATTTTGTTTATTTTAAGAATTAAGGTTTTTTTATTTTGAGATTTATTTGCTCATTTTGTGCTGGCAGGTATTCACAGAGTAAGGCAGCTTGAAAGGAATACTCGTTACTTCCGTAGGAAATTGAAGCAAAAAGGTTTTATTATTTATGGTAATGAAGATTCTCCAGTAGTGCCTCTAATGCTTTACTTTCCATCTAAAGTAACGTAAGTAGTTACATTGTTATTCATTTTTTTATTTATACAGCTTTGTATTCAATTCATATGCATATTTGAATGTCAAAGTAATCCTATTAATAAAATGTTAATTAAAAAAAATTTCTATTGAAAATTTACATTATGTGTTTGAGAAGAAATGGCAAATCTATCTTCTTATCTCCTGAATATGTTTAGAGATCAATCTAGTTAACCGTATAGGAAAAATATTTACTATTTATTCCTCTATAATATATTATAATATCTATAATATCCTCTATAATATAATATGAAATTATATAGGAATATATATTCCTATAT
>JAOUZG010035106.1:10955-21656 GCA_026289955.1 Argiope argentata
GGAAATAAAAATAATAAAAGTGACTCTAGTCCAATGAAACAAAAATATAATGAAATGCTGATTGGAACCAGAATTGAAACATTTTTACCAATTGGAATTTTTCCCATTTTTTGTAAATACTTCTCCATTTTTAATAGAATTATTCTGTTTTAATTTTTCTCAATTATGTTTGTTGCTTTTTCCATTTTTAGCATAACTAATGATTATTTTCTTTTTGGACTAAATTCATTAATATATATATTTTTTATAGGCCGGATCTTAAAGATGTTGTAAATGATGAAAAAGCCAAAGAATTAGAAAATAAATATGTGAATGAGGTAATATTTATAAATAAAAGTTACAATATATTACTTTTTGAGGCAGAAATAGTTTATGGAAATTTGATTATTAAAGTTTAATTAAACCCCAAAAAATTATACATATAAAATGAGAATAAAAAATGAAACAATATTACTAGTTAATATTAAAAAACGACTTAAGTTAAAAATTGATTTCAGGGGAAAACAAAATAAATGCCGAAATGTAAAACTGATAATTTATTCTTCTTAAAAAACAATTGAAATAAACTGTTACTGTGACTTTAGATTATTTTCATAACTTTAAATAATTTCTTTGAATATCATTATTAGCTATTAATCACAATTATAAGAAATGTTTTTAATATGGCTAAGAGTTAGTGTTTTTTTAGACTGAATCATTTAAATGGAAAATGAATGTATATATTATATCTAGGTAGCAATATCTTTTCTAAAACCAATGCATCATGAATTTATTTGATAGGTATATGAAGTGATTGCTGATCATTTTAGTAACACAAGGTATAAACCATGGCCTGAAGTTGCTTCGTTTTTGTTAGATGTTCCTCCTGGTTGTGTTGTATTAGATGTTGGATGTGGAAATGGAAAAAATTTGAAGCTTACTTCAGGATGTTTCGAAGTATGCAGTTTATTCTAATTCAATTTTATTATTTGATATAATTTTAGAAAATCATAAGATTATTTTAAGAATGAGGCAAATGCAGAGAAACTTGGTTAATTCTAGTATTTTTACTTCTGTATTTTCTAGTAATAATATAAAGCTAAAATATCTATTATTTGAATTATTTTGACTGATTTAAATTCAAAAGTAAAAACTAAGAAAGGGGGAGGGGCGATAAGATAAATAGATTTTAAAATCCTCTACATAGGATAAAATTTATGTGTTACCAATTTTAGTGTAAAAGTTATTGCTTTAACATGCTATATTTTTTCTGAATCCAATCTTTTTAAAATTTGACTTCTTATTTTTCCTAATAAAGGTTTGAATTAGTTGAATATCTAATATTTACTAAAAGGAATACCTCAGTTGAATTTTGTCAAAACTGATACACAATGTTCTTAATTCTTTTTTATCCTTCAAAGCTTATTAATGGCGAATTGACATCATCTGTTGTCATTTAAGGTAAAGGTTTAGAGTACTCTAAGAGTTTGAGATATTTAAGGGAGTTCACACATATTAATTTCTCATTTTAGATATCCTTATATTCAAGGTTTTAAATTACTTAAATTGAAATATTACATTTTGATTGGGGTTTATTGTTTCAAAAGTAAAATTTTCTCATTTTAGAAACTTTATAAATTTTTGCTGCTTTCTCGATGTTGTGCTGCATTGGAGAAAAATTTATATTTTATCTCGACTATCTTTCATGGATGATATAAATATATAATGTGCATGATCATACCTTTAATTAATTTGGATTGTAGATTTTTGGTTAAATTCTAATAAAATAAATGTAATTATAAAAGATACTGAAGAATACAAATAAGTTAATATTCTTTTAGCTATTTATTTTACCAATTTTTCACCCTACATGGATGGATTAATAGAAATGCTTTTTTTTATCTGTAGCTCTACGATCTCAGGTCAAGGGCCTCTATCATTTTGCCAGGCAATTTAATGGATACATTGTTATGTTCACACTTACAAGAAATATTGGTATAAAAATTGTATTAGTAAGAAGTCCTTTGCTATTCTGACTGGTTCCTTAGAGTGACAACACACTTATTTAATCTTCTATGTATTCAGTTTGACCTGATGTATCATTTAAAAGCACTCAGCTGGAAGAGCAGTACCATCAATTCTGATTAGAATCTTTTTATTAGAATTTCTGTTAAAGTAGCATTGTCATATGACAGTATTGTAAGTCAATATACAAAGGTAATTCTGTTGATGAAGTTTACATTCTATTCTTTAAATCCATTAGTTTTCTCCCCCCCCCATTTTTTGTATTACATTTAATTGTTTCACAACCTCACATCATATGGAGATTAATGCTTATTGTTACTAAGATGTTTGAAGCTTTTTATAGATCAATATTTCTTTTTGGAAATTTGATTGATTAGACCTGGCTTTACCATTTATTTTATGTACTTTAAAGTCTGTTCAATGAGTAACCAACTCATTATTTTTTTTAATAGATAGGATGTGATGCTTCCTTCAATTTAATTCAGCTTTGCTCCAAGAGAAAAGTTGAAGCTATAGTAGCAGATTGTTTGGCATTGCCATTCAGGAATGAATCAGTTGATTTTGTGATTTGCATTGCTGTGATCCATCATATGTCAACCGAAGTAATTTTTTTTCTCTAGTAGATTAACATATATTTCTTTTGAAAAATACGGTATGTAAATTAAAATCATTGTAAGACTAGAATACACAAATTATATTTTTGTGAACATTAATGGTACTTTTTGAACGAAAATATCAAAAAGAATAACCAATATAAATAGCTGTAGAAAAATTCCTTAAAAATCATTCCACTTACATAATTAAATTTAAGTATTAAGTTGTTTTTTCTTTAATTGCAGATTGATTAATTTTTTATTCAGAGATAAATAAGGAGAATCTGATATAAGTGATTTTTTTTTAAAGTTGTCGAATATAGTTTATTTATTTTGTAGGCAAGAAGACTGAAAGCCATAGAAGAAATTTTGCGAGTTTTGACTCTAAAAGGAAGAGCTTTGATATATGTTTGGGCCTTTGAACAGGGTATTTCAAAGTATATTAAGCCACCATCAGAAATGATCAATGATATTTCACAAAAAGATACTGAGTCAATCAAAGTTTGTGATTCAGCTTGTTTACCTGTGCATAAAAATAGGACTGGGTTTAGACAACAAGATATCCTAGTTCCATGGACTAAAGTATCGAAGGATTCACAAAATAATCAAAAGATTCATAGATACTACCATGTATTTAAACAAGGAGAACTAGAATCTCTTGTTTTGAAATGTGGTGGGAAAATTGTATCTTCATATCATGATGAAGGAAACTGGTGTACAATTGTTCAGAAATAAATTTATTTCATTTTATTAATTATTTTACCAACCGTTAAAAAAATGGAAATCGCATTTATTATTATGAGTAGTTATAAAATAAGTAGGTTGAAGGAATAATCTGAATGGAACCAAAATCAGCAATAATGAATCAACCAATGATGTTTGAATGTATAATACAAGAACAAAGAATGAAAAAGTAAAACTGGATGGTGTTCCTAATTTATTGAAAAATGTTACAGATAATGTTATTATGCTTGCAGAAGTTTATGCGAATGTTACAAAGATGAAGTTCAGTTTTCACATAGGCATTGAGCTGGAGAACTTAATCCAAGCTGTGCAGAATGAAGGATCGAGGAAAATACCAGCTTATTACTCTGTCATCTGTGAAATACTGTCAAGGATTGTTAGACTGTTCATCTAGCATCAGGTGGAGCATAAAAACCATTCAGATAAACACTGTCTTTGCTGCAGTTTGAGGAGCTATAAATAAAAAAACAAACAAACCTATTAAGTCAAACTGCACTGCTAGGTTTAGAGAATAGAAAGGTTTCCTTCAATAACATTTGATTGCTCTGAAGTCTATATTCTGCATACTGATTGTTCCATTCAAATTAAAGGTTTCATCTCCCAATAAAATCTTCCATAAAAAACCATCATCCATGCTAAAAAGGTAAAACAAAAGCCAATCTCTGCTGCACTTCACCTGGTAATAATCAATTACCTTTTCTCAGGAATTTTAGAACAATAACATATAGAATATCCAATTCTCAGGCATGTGTATTAGGACTGGCTTCAGGAATCCCTGATGATTGTAATAAACAATTGTAGTAGAAATTTGTTCTTTTATTTGAAGATGAACTGGTTTTCTTTCTTTTTCATATTTTACAGTTAATGAACCAGTCTCAAGTATTTTTACTTTTCTTCTTAATAAACATTATGTCAAAGGACCTTTTCCTTTCACATGATTAAATTCATGTAAAGCAGCTAAAACATTTGAGCTGTTAATGTAGATAGTTTTAAAATCAAAGCATGATCTGGCAAATAAAAATAAATACCATGCCACATCGCTGGCTGAAAGGATGGCTTCTCGATTTTATTGGTGATTAATTACCAAAGGCATTTGAAGTCAATAGTGCAATTGTTTCAACTTTTTAAAAAATCATTATTATTCAAGCCTTCTTTTCTTGATTAGTAAGTGTATTGATTGTGGCTTCATTTGATTTATTCCTTCCAACAACTTCAAATAGAGATACTATTATAGAGATGTATCGTGATTCTAAGGTGAGGTTATGAGTGTTGAAATAAAGTGGATTTTAGATGAAAAGTTAACTAAGTTGATTTTTTCTCTCTCTATTACCAATCTAGATAACATCTATTTTAGAACTGTTTTGTAGCATAACATTTATGAATTGTTCATTACTGTTTAAAAGTGCAAAAATACATTTGAGATATGTAGGGGATTGCTGTTTAAGGGATCAATTTATTTCTGTATCAGTGTAAAATAAAAATACGGAGTGAGCTAATCAGTATTATAAAACAAAGAATTAGCAAATCATAATAATTTTTTTTAGTAAAATAATGCTTTTATTTTGTTTTGATTCCACTCTGAAAAAGGATATGTAATCAAAATTCATAATTGCAATTCACATTAGATGAAATCCATCATATTATTTGAAAACTACATGAATATCTAAAAAAGGTGTAATTTACTTTTAACATTGATTATGAGAAAGCAATTCAAGTTTTTATCCTGGACATATATTTATGTAAAAATAATGACAAGCATATACTGTCGCAAAATAATTTCTCTTGGCAAGGGGTAGACAAAGATTGATTCCTTTTCACTCAAGTTGCTATTTTTAAATCCCTTTCAATCCTTAGACAAAAATAAACAGGAATAGGCTTTCCAAAATGGTCTGGCATAACTTCCAATAACCATTATCCCCCATTTTAAAATGTGGGATTAGGTAGGACCATGAATATCTTGAATGACGTTTATTAACCCCATACAAAGTGCTTATAAATTACAGATCTGGTAATAATTACAAAGCATAGATCTTTGATGTGAATCTAACATTTTTACTGAATCCATATTGAGAATTTTAGATGCCTCTTTGCTGATTGATTCACACAAAAGTGTAACTATAGTTGTGATTATAAGACAATATGATAAACTTCATTCAGTTAAACTATTGTATTTACAAGCATCAGAAAGTACAGACAGACCAATGTTTAATCCCTCCCCAGAACTGATTGAAAATTAAATACGAAACTCTAGTTTAAATGCCAAATCTGTATAACAAAATTTAATTACATTGATCTAGGTGTTTTGTAATTATTGAATCCATTTGTACTCAAACACTTGGATAGACAAACTTCTTCTGAACAGATTTGGTGAAAAGACTAGAGAAGATGAATGAAACTTCTTGCACAAAGTGTTTTTTAATTATATTTGTAACAGATGGATAATCATAATGGCAAAAACATATTTTCGAACTCAGTCTAAATTGAAAAGCTCCAGCACAATATCGAGTTCAAATTTTTTTCATGATTACACAATCTTCCTATACTTAAAATATTGGAAGCAAAAACAAAATATTTTATATTGAAGCAATCATAGGTAATCCTTATGTTGTTATTGAACTAAGAAAATAATATTCATAGTTCAATAACATAGAAATCCAGTATTGTTGCAAACTCTATATTAATGGAAAGATTTGAAGTTTTTAGTAAATGCCCAAAGATTGTATTTTTCAGCAAATACTGAAAATTTATTTCTGCATTTTAATCATTTAAAAAAAATTAAATTTCATTTCAGATGCTCTTTTTCCAATTAAATGCAAACAATGACTTTTCATGATAGAAATTACAAATTAATCCTTCATTTTTTCATGTATATTGAACAGGGGAAAAAATGTTTGTTTCCTGATTAGTATTGAAGTTATCTTAAGTACATTTAAATATTTCAATTTTAATAATTATTTATTAATAGGAGTAAAAGGACACTTATCATCAGATTTTTTTAAAAATATTAAGAGAAAACATTCATCAGAATGTTTGTAGGATTAAAAAGTTAAATCCTACAATGTAAGTATTAACAAATGAAATTTCCATTTTTCTAAAATTTATTACTTTCTCTAAGTGACATTATATTAGCTGATGAATAAAGATTCTAGCTTATTATAAGGACACTTTTCATTATATTTAAGAATGGTGATGGTTAATAAAATATAATGGCAATGGATTTTTTTTCAAACTTTTATTTCAGATTTTTTATCACTGAAGAGCTATTAAATATATATTTATATTACAACTATGTAGAAAACAATATTGAATTCAACAAGTGGATGATCACAGCTTTTCAAGGCCATAAAAAAGCTGTCAATGTTTTAATATTTGTGAATGCACATTATTTTAGAAGTAACAGATAAAACTTAATGTAGTAGGAAAACTCTGCATAGAAATAAGCTGAAATTTGCATGACCCCATTAAATGGTCTTTTATGCTAAAATTTAAGTAGGCTGCAATTCACAATAATAAACTATTTTTGCAATTTACTATAATTTAAGACTAATTTTTTAAAACTAAAAATGACCTTTTCATGCCAAATATGTATCGAATATCTTATATTTTCATAACAGAGTTTAGATCAATGTGTTTATAAGTTTTTTTAAGGTATGAAAAGATGAACCTTAGTTTTGGGGAATAACTTTTGACATGTTTTTTTTATAATTGTACAATGAACAATGCCAAAATAAAGCTAGCTCCCCCTCGCGATTGTATATTTTAAAATAATTTACATCTTTAAAGTGGGACATTAATAAAACTAAACCAGATTTAAAGAAAATAATTGTACAATTTAAGAAAAACAATTAATTTTCTTATGCTTTTTGATGAGTTTTATAATTTCAAAAGAACAATCTTTCTTGCCCCAAAATATTCATAGTTTATTAAGATTCAATTTACACAAGCTCTTAGCATTTTTTAAGTGCAAATTTCATTTCATTTAAAAACTCATTTAATTTAGCAATCTTGTATAAATAAATAGTTTTTAGCATTTCAGAGTGAAGATATAACTTTTCAATTTCCCAACCAAATATGTCAACAAGAAATAGTATTTTATAGACAATACTTATCATGGTATAAAAAATAAATTTTACATTAACACAATATATATTTCAAAATAATTGCTTTGTTGTTACAGAATAAGACACCTAGAAATAGTAATTATATACCATCAGATATAGAAGAAAAAAATGATAATCTCAAATCAAAGCGGTACTTTTTCAAATATTTGCCAAAAACTTACCTTTGGAATGTAATAACATCTCTTTCACATATCTGTCTCAAAGATTAATGCTATGAAAATTCTGAATGTAATACAACAACCACTCATGACAGACTTTTTTTTGTACATATGCACTACAAAACAATTTTGCAGTTCTTTGATGAAAAAAGATATGTTGGGCTGTATAATTTATATTATTATTTTAACATTTTCATAACATTTATACTTCATAAATATTATTGAAGTTCCTTTGAAAAAATATATTCAAGTTTGATTTTTAATAATAAAAATAGCATCATTACAACATTAAGAGAGTTTATACTTTTTCTTAATTATTATTAATTATAATAATAAAGTTATTTCATATACATGTGTATGGAGTTTCCATTTTTCAAATTTATAGATAAATGTATGGATAATTTACTTTCTTGGTATTGTCCAACATTATATAATCTTATGAACAAAAGCAATAGACCATTTTGCAACAACAACAATAATTTTTTTTTCAAATGTGAGTACAGTGAACAATTTGTTTTTTAGTTAATAGAGAAAAATGCTTTAGAGGAAAAATTATCATATATTGTACACCAATGTATAGAAAGATATATTTATAAGAATGAAGCAAAGTAATTCAATTATATGTTGAATTTTAGATTTACTTACAAAAAATACAGACAAAAAAATAGTTAAATAGAAGCTAATTTTAAAGATATTATACTAGAAACAATACATAAGTTGTAATACAATATTATTTGTGAATGGAATAACCAGACATAGAATCATGGATATTATGAAAGTTTACCAAATATTTTATCCTTATAAAATACTTCTATTCGAGATTTATATACACAAAATAAAAAATGTCTTGTAGTAAAATCTTTTTGTAACCTAATTCTAGTAATAGTTATCTTACGCTGAAAAGTTAATACTCAATATTTTATAAACAATGTACAAATTATAGTTAAAGCATAAATTTTATATTATATATATATATATTCAAGAACAATGGTTCATACATCTTAAATCATAAAAATACCATCTAAAAATTTATCCATTATAATATTTCAAATTATATGTTGAATTTTAGATTAACTTACATAAAACAGAGGTGGAAAAAGTTAAAGAGAAGCCAAATTTAGAGGCATTACGCTAGAAACACTTAAATTGCTTACACAAAATTACTTTTGATTAATAGAATAATCAGAATTATGAAAGCCTCCAAAACGTTAATATTCAGTATTTTATAAACCATAAATAATGTACAGATTATACTTCAAGTACAAAAATGTTTTCACATTTTTCAAAAATAATGAATTCAAGATTTAAATCATAAGGATAAGGATATATTTCATAAAAAACAATATCCAAAAAAGAATTAAAAAACAAAGAAAGCTTTAACATTATTAAGAGTATTATAATTTGAATATGCCTTATATGAACTTGTTATTATTAAGTTGTGCATGTGAGTGTCTAATTTCATTCATCTTAATTAATTTATAATTCTTTCTCAGAACATAACTTTTTTACTAACTTAAAGAATAATATTATATCTAATTTATATTTGAAAAATAATTTTCAGACCAATTTGTAAACTTACATTTAGAAAATAAAATAATACTTTATTTAACAATAAAAAATTTCTTAATCAAATAAAATTATTTGAATAATTTTTGAATGAAATTGCAACTTTTAAATTAATTTACATTTGAGTATTGACCAATTTTACCAGAGCATTAAAAAAATCTACAATCTTAAAAAACTTCTTTTAATTAATATTTATGACAAATATTCTACCCTATCTGCCATAGAAAATAATAAAATCAATAATTGAATGAAATTCCTAATTAAAGAAAGGTAAACAGAGCTGTAGATTCTTTGAATTGTTTCATCTGTTACCATAAGTTCTTCAGAAAACTTTAGTCAAAAATTATTACATTTCCATATTAGGAAATTTATATTCATAAGAAACAAAAATGTATAAATGATAGAAAAATTAATTCTCACACTAAGTGTTTGAAATTCATTTTTTTTGCAAATTTTGGAAGAATTAACTTCAATTTTACATTCTGAATACAAGTTTTTATTTTTCATAAAACCTCTACCTTAACCTCATATAGTACATATTAAAAACATTGAGTTAATTATTAAAAGCCCATTATTAGTTAATACTAAATTATATACTCTCTCACTGTTCAGAATCACTATAAAGCCAAAAAAGTGTGTCTGTTAGGTCTGTTTGTCCTATAGCAACCAAATGTGGTCTGAATACAGTTAAGCAATAGAATAATCATTACAGAGTGATTTTCTTTAAAAGTTTTAATTATTTAAAAACTAATCAAGATTTTGAAATTCCCCCCAACATTAACCACTGAAATGATAGTACAGCAACATTAATTTTATACAAATTAAAAAAAAGTTCTCTTTTATATCAATTTAGTTGAAATACAATTTTTTTCTTTTTTTAGAAACTTTTTGATGTTTTTCATGTATTTTATAGCAATAGTTTTCCTCTTGATGAAATTAAAATTGTTTTCACTCTTACAATAAATATTTTACACTGGGTATTATTACTTGGCTTTTCATTTTTAGTAGATTTTTTAAAATATTTTTTTTAGTTATAGTAATTACACATAAGAATTCATTTCATAATTAAGAAACAATATATTTCTTTTTAACAGTTTGTACAGCTACTCTCTTTTCTGTAATATAACTGGATGTATGAAAGCATATTTCTGGCTTTCTCAAGTTTAAAGTTCTGCTCTAATATTGTAGTGCAAAAATACATTTTGTTGAATCATTAAATAAAAGTTGTCTTAAGATATTACATGAATAATAAAATATTTTTTATTGTGGAATAAATGAAAAATCCAAAACTAAATACTTTTATAATTAATCACACATATTTTATAAGTATGGACCAATTCAAAAAACAAGTTATTAAGTTAGATAGAATTTAATCATTTTCCATTTCATAATTAAGCTCATATTTCAGTTGAGAGGACATTGTGAAATATTCAGGTGCAATAGGGTAATAAACAAAACAAGGGTAAGATTTCTAAAAAAGAAATAAAAAATTATGTCTATCAAAATTTAAATATA
>JAOUZG010035124.1:6201-16250 GCA_026289955.1 Argiope argentata
ATCTATCTATCTATCTATCTATCTATCTATCTATCTATCTATCTATCCATAATAGTTAGAAAAGAAATATATAAAAATAAACCTGAAGAACCGAGTTAAATATTTAATTGCAAGATAAATATGAATAATTGTTATTTTAATATAATTTTTTTTCTTTTCTACCAGAAATTTTCCCATCAGACTTCAAATTGAAAACGAGAAAGATTTCTTAATTTAATGAAAATCCTATTTCCTTTCCAATAGACACTTTTACACAATTAATGGCTTATAATTCAAACGTTACAATTTAGCTTTTTTTATTTAATTTAAACAAAATCGAGAAAAGTAACCCAAAGTTCCATTAAACTATTTTCATTTCTCTTCCATAAAAACAATGCAATTAAGCGTAATTGATTGTAAGTCCGAAGAATTTGAAGACATAAATTAAGAATCCGGTTTGTCTTTCGAGTCCTTTAAAATCGCCACTTTTCTGCTGTTTGTGTACACTTTCTTCCTGGAAAACTTGCTTTTTCAGGAGGATGGGTCCTTTCAAAAGAGCGCCGATAAAGACTTTAATCTGCCAATTGAAATCAGGAGTATTCAGAGACGGGTTAGGGGGCTTGTCGAGCCGGAACGAAGCAGGGGATGGGGTGTAGGACACTGAACCGCCTGTGATTCGAATCGCAATTACGATCATTTAATCAAAGATCCGTGTTTTCTCCTGGAATAAAAAAAATTCCACTGGAGAACCGTGCTTTTCGCTCCGATTCCCGGAAAACAAATGGGCCACGATCATGAAGCTGCAAATTAATGTGCCGCAATTAATCGTCCGGTTCGGGCCAATAGGGAAACGGTTAAATAAAACAAAAGCAAAGACACTGGCGAAATGTGCCTTATCTAAAATGGGCTCTCCTATCATCCTAGGGCTTGCCGGAGTGGGTGGTTTAATGGAAAAATGTGAAAGACCAACCCTTTTTTTAACTCTAGTTTTTTTTGTGTATTTTTACTTCTTACCCTTTCTTTTTCTCCAACGGTGATGCTAAGACTTTCGATGTTGGATACGCGAAGCAATGAATTTAATCAATTCTTTTTCGGTGGGAGATGTTATAAGGTTGAGATGTCGTAGTGCTGCTGCGTGATGTCGTGCACTCTGGATCGTGATACATCTCTTCCAGGGTAAATTGATGCTTCACGATATATCGTGATTGTGCTGACGATTTGTTTGGTTTTGGCTTTTGGGAACGAGCTGGAGGTTTAGTTTTGCATTTGATAATGGGCATCAATGCCGAGATGGTTATTTATCGTTACTGTTTCACTTTATTTAATTTCAAGTCTTTCATGCTTGAAATGATGATATTTTATCAGATTTTCATCCACACCCTGATACAGAAAACATAGAAAGAAAATAGAAAATATATAACATCAGTAAAGTTTATTATTCTCCACATTTCAAAAATTGCAGTTAATATGTAAGATATAATGTCAAAAAAGTGTAACATCCTTCAAATCGGTTAAGGCAAAAAATGCAACTTTGATCCAAGAAAGAATACACTTTCCTGTTGTTAATATACAAACGGTGAAACTAAGATTCTCAAAAAGTAACATTGATTATATACTCGGTTACATTTTAAAAATATAATTGAAAATACATAAAATCATCCGACAACGAATCACGTGAAAAATACCACTTCTCATTGTACGATAATCACACTATTATCCTTTGCATTTAAGAAAATAAAAAAGTAAAAATTAAACTTTCTATATAAGAATATTCTTTAATAGAATATCTTTCTTATATAGAATATAAGTATCTCTATATTAGAAACAAAAAGTAAGCTTTCTATATAATAATTTTGATGCACCTCCTGATTTAGCATATGAACAGTCAAGATGAAATTCGCAAAAAGTAACATTTCACTGGTAATGTATGCATTTACATTTTAAGTATATGTTTGAACAAACATGAATTCCTCCGGTAATACATATCTCTATCACTCAAAAAAAAAACGCCTGTTCTCCCTTTGTTCGAGAACGCACTATTGTCATTTAGCTACTTTGTGCCTAAAAAATTTAAAATCGAAAATTGTAACTTTCTATGCAAGAAAAATTGATTCACTAACTATTAATTTACGAAAAGTGAAGTTGAGATTCCCAAAAACTAAAATTTCACTGGCTTAGTTTAGTTTAATTATATTATTGTCCCATAGTAAAGAAACGCTACGGCCATATTAGAATGGGCTACGTAATTTTGAAACACTATAAGATGATGAGGACGAAACCTGAGCTAGCACCCCTTTCTCCACACCAATCCAAAATTTTGCTGGCAATATATGCAATTATACTTTAAGAATATGTTTGAACATATATAAACTCATCTGATAATGTCTGACCCTATTATGTGACACATACTTCTTCCCCCTGTTGTGCTAGAACTCATTACTTTATTTTTATAATTTTGCATTAAAAAAAGTTCAAAGGTAAAAATTGCAACCTTCTATAAAAGAAAGTTGATGCACTTACCATTAATATACGATAAGTGAAGTTGAGATTTACAAAAAGTAAAATTTCACTGGTAATATATGCAACAAGATTACTTTCTCCCCGTTGTGCTAGAAACCATTACTCTATTTTATCATTTTGTATTCAAGAAAGTAGAAAGGCAAAAATTGCAACTTTCTATACAAGAAAGTCCTGCTATTAGTATATGAACGCTAAAGTTGAGATTCACAAAAAAGTAAAATTTCCTCGGAAATATATGAAATTATTCTTTAAGAATATATTTGAAGAAACATAAATATATCCGATAATGAGTGTCCCTATTATGCGAAGCACACCTCTTCTTCCCGTTGTACTAGAAGCCATTACTCAATTTTTATCATTTTGTTTTCAAAAAAGTTGAAAGGCTAAAATTGCAACTTTCTATGCAAGAAAGTCCTTCTGTTAGTATATGAACGTTAAAGTTAAGATTCACAAAAAAGTAAAATTTCCTTGGAAATATATGCAATTATACTTTAAGAATATATTTGAACATATATAAACTCATTCGATAATGCATATCCCTGTTATGCGAAACACACCTCTTCTGCCCGTTGTGTTGATGATGATGACGATGATGTCGTGTCCGCTTTTTACCGCGGAAAGAGGGGTGCAGTAGCTTCTGAGTGTATGAACCCCTGAGCACCCGAGGGCAGAAGTCTGACTTCTAGCTCATATGAAGATGAAACACACACACACATACGCTTGCACAGCCCCTTTTTACAGGGGGGCACATTCACACATCTCACAGATAGCACACAAAGGAACAACCATGCCCGAACCGGGACTCGAACCCGGGACCTCCAGCGCACGAGGCAGACGCGCTACCTCTGTACCAGCAAGCCGGCCCCGTTGTGCTAGAACCCATTATTATATTTTTATAATTTTGCATTCAAAAAAGTTGAAAGGCGAAAATTTCAACTTTCTATATAAGAAAATTCTGTTGTTAGTATGTGAACGCTAAAGTTGAGATTCATAAAAAAATAAAATTTCCTCGGGAATATATGCAATTAGTCTTTAAGAATATATTTGAACAAACATAAATATATCCGATAATGCATATCCCAATTATGCAAAACACACCTCTTCTCCCCGTTGTGCTAGAACCCATTACTCTATTTCCATCATTTTGTATTCAAGAAAGTTCAAAGATAAAAATTGCAACTTTCCATACAAGAAAGTTGATACGCTTATTACTAATATACATAAATGAAGTTGAGATTCACAAAAAGTAAAATTTCACTGGAAATATATACAATTATTCTTTAAAAATAGATTTGAACAAACATAAATTCATCCGATAATGCATGTCCCTATTATGAGAAAATAAATTCTTTTTTATTTACAAATTATTATTGCATATTTTTATAATTTTGTATTCAAAAAAGTTGAACGTCAAAATTTGTAACTTTTTATACGAGAAAGTGCTGTGGTTAATTTATGAAAGGTGAAGTCGAGATCCACAAAAAGTAAAATCTATATGGAAGAATACTTTAGGAATAGTTGTGAACAAACGTAAATTCATTCAATAATGCATGTTCCTATTAACGAAACAAACCTCTTCATAATTTACAAAAACTAACCCATACTAAAACTCATTACACTATTTTTATCACTTTGTAATCAAGAAAGTTGAAAGGTAAAAATTGCAACTCTTTATACAAGAATGTGCTGCTTTTAATATAAAAAAGTTGAAGTTGAGATTCACAAAAAGTAAAATTTCTCTCGCACTGTATGCATTTATACTTTAGGAATAGTTGTGAACATAAGTAAATTCATTCGATAACGCATGTTCCTATTAACGAAACATACCTCTTCCTTATTTGCTAAGATTAACCCATAATAAATCCCACTACAATATTTTTATTACTTTGTATTAAAAAAGTTGAAAGGTAAAAATTGCAACTCTTTATACAAGAATCTGCTGCTTTTAATATATGAAAGGTGAAGTTGAGATTCATAAGAAGTAAAATTTCACTTGCACTATATGCATTTATACTTTAGGAATAGTTGTGAACATAGGTAAATTCATTCGATAACGCATGTTCCTATTAACGAAACATACCTCTTCCTTATTTGCTAAGATTAACCCATAATAAATCCCATTACAATATTTTTATTACTTAGTATTAAAAAAAGTTGAAAGGTAAAAATTGCAACTCTTTATACAAGAATCTGCTGCTTTTAATATATGAAAGGTGAAGTTGAGATTCACAAAAAGTAAGGGATTCACTGGAAATGTATGTAGTTACATTTTAAAAATATGTTCGGGCATTCACACATTAGTCCGAAAATGCTTGCCCCATATATATTAAGTGAATCCGCTGCTGTCTTTTTGTTACTTTGTATTCAAGAAAGTTAAAAGGCAAAACTCTAACTCCTTCATTTAATTCGATCAATTTTCATTTTTGTCTTTCACAGGCAAAGAAAAAGAAGAAAAAAAAAAAATAAGAGAACACATGTCATATTTTCAAACATACGACACCAGACACACCAAAGAAGAAGAAGGAGAAGAAGAAATATGGAAAGAAAACAAGATGATATTCTAAAAAAAGAATCAAAGAATGGAAAAGGAGAGGGGGAAAAAAAGAAGTAAAAAGGAATTCAGGAACAGCGTCTCTCCCTCTTAAAACGGGAGTAATGTCGGACAGAAAACATAATCAAATTTCTCACAAAATCAAACAAATTTGTTCCCCAAACAAGGAGCACGGAGGCGAAAAAGTTCACAAAAACCAAACACATCTTAGCGCCATCAACAGCCAAGGAATTTCGAATTTCCGCAATGACGAAGTGAGCGAAGAAGGTGAGATAAAAAAGAAGTAGCAAGAAGAATCAGAAAGAGCGGAAGAAAAAGAGACCAGATTTTTTTCCCTTCTCCTTCTTCTTTCTTTTCATTATTATTAGTTTGGTTTTTCTTCCCCCCACCTCTTTTCTCCGGGCGCGTAAGCCTTATTCTTGACTTAACGGGTGAAAATGAGAATGAAACTTTCATGTTAGCTGCACCCCTCCCATCCACCCACCCACTTCTTCATCCCCATCTTTTCTACGTATTGATTTGTCGCATAGTTCTAAGGTAGAACAACAAAAGCACTAACGTAGCACTCAGGGACAATCTTTATATTACAGCAAGCGGCATGGGGTGATGTTGTTAAGGAGATGATTCGGAGAAGAAATATATGAAAGAATTGTTCTTTTTTTATGAAATCGTTTATGATTAAATTCGAAGTTAATGACTCTCGTTTTCAAGAAATCGCTTTTAAATCTGATCATGAACTTGACTGACATCATGTATATTATTTAGTGCACAATTATAGCATTTCCCAGTTATTAGATAAAGTCTAATATTATATTTTTCAAAAAAAAAAAGCAGTGGACGTAATTGTTTTTAAATTATTATGAGAAAAATAAATAAACAAATGAATGCTCTTTTTATAAAACATGTTGTGTTAATGATTCTCGTTTTTAAGAAGTTGCTTTTAAATATGATCATGTACATGACTGACATTACCTACATTATCCAGTACATAAATATAACATTTCAATAATTATCCTTGTTAAGAATATTATAAAAATGCATGTAATATATTTTTTTAAGAACGTGTTGTATTTGATATCGACATTATGCACTGAAAACAATGAAAGATTCTTCTATTTCATGTGTATTGCTACTTCTGGATTAGATAAAGTTTTGAATTAAATTTTTCAAAGACATAACCAGTGGACGTTATTGGTTTTAAATTATTATAGGAAGAATAAATATATCAAAGAATTGTTCTTTTTTATGATATCGTTTATGGTTAAAATCGAAGTTAATGACCCTCGTTTTCAAGAAGTTACTTTTAAATTTCATCATGTACTTGACTGACATCATGTACATTATCCAGTACAAAATTGTAACATTCCCCAATTACCTTTCTAAGAATATTATAAAAATGCATATAATATATTTTTTATAAAATATACTGTATTTTATTTCGACATTATATATTGAAATACAATGAAATATTCTTATATTTTTTGTGTACAGCTACTTCTGGACTAGGTAAAGTTCTGTATTAACTTTTTCAAACAGAGAAGAAGTGGGCATAAATGGTTTTATGTTGTTGTAAAGAGAATAGATATAAGAATTGTTCATTTTTGAAAACTTTTATGATTAAATTCGAAGTTAATGACTCACGTTTTCCAGAAATTGCTTTTAAATCTGATGATGTACTAGGCTGACATCATGTACATTATTCAGTACATAATTATAAGATTCCCTGATTACCTTGAAAAAATATTATAAAAATACATGTAATATATTTTTAAAGAAACATATTGTATTTGATATCGACATTATACACTGAAAAACATGAAAGATTCATATTTTTCGTGTGTACTGCTACTTCTAAACTAGGTAAAGTTTTCAATAAACATTTTCAAAAAGAGAAGCAGTGGACGAAATTGGTTTTAAATTATTATGAGAAGAATAAATGAATGAAGGAATGTTCTTTTCCTAAAACTTGTTGTGTTAATGACTCTCGTTTTCAAGAAGTTGCTTTTAAATATAATCATGTGCATGACCGACATCATGTGCATTATCCAATACATAAATATAACACTCCTTAATTACCTTGATGGGAATATTATAAAAATACATAAAATATATTTTTTAAGAAACGTATTGTATTTGATTTCAACATTATAAACTGAAATTCATAGTAAGATTCTTCTATTTCATGTGTACTACTACTTCTGAACTAGATAAAGTTTTGTATTAAATCTTTCAAATAGAGAACCAGTGGACGTAATTGGCTTTAAGTTATTGTAAGATGAATAAATATATGAAATAATTGTTTGTTTTTTAAATTGTTTATGATTAAATTCGAAGTTAATGACTCTCGTTTTAAAGAATTTGCTTTTAAATCTGATGATGTACATAACTAACATCATGTGCATTATTTAGTACATAAATATAACATTCCCCAATTACCTTGCTAAGAATATTATAAAAATACATGTAATATATTTTTTATGAAATGTACTGTATTTGATTTCGACATTATACACTGAAATGCAATGAAAGATTCTTATATTTCATTATATACTGCTACTTTCGGAATAGGTAAAGTTTTGTACTAACTCTTTCAAACAGAGAAGCAGGGGACATAATTGGTTTTAAGTTATTATAAGAATAAATATACGAAAGAATTGTTCTTTTTTTGAAATCGTTTATGATTAAATTCGAAGTTAATGACTCTCGTTTTCAAGAAGTTGCTTTTAAATCTGATGATGTACTAGGCTGACATCATGTATATTATTTAGTACATAATTATAAAATTCCCTAATTACTTGTTAGGAATATTGTTACGTTTTTAGCGTAGCGGGTTCGGATTGAATGGACTTTACTTGAGGACAGCCCAGACAAATTTATTTACAGATATGTACAGGATGACTTGATAAAGTAAAACTTTATACAAAAACAATACAGCAGTTAACAGTCATTTACAGAGTAAATATAAGCCTTACACACTATAAACACGGACTGCAAAATAGTTATTGTATAGCACAGTAAACAGTAAGTCACAGTGAGCTCAATTATACAAAGATAACAGCAAACGTAAACACAGATCACTAATAAAAAGCGAGAAAAATAATCCACTAGTCCAGCGAGACGCTTCTCTTCCGAGATTGGAAAAACTAAGTAACTGACCGCCAGGTTACGACAACTCGTCCCTCATATAACCGGCTGAGAAAGCGCCCAAAAGCACGGGAGGCAACGCGACGCTTCATGAAGGATCCAGCGGCTACCAGACTATTCCTTTCGCCAAAACAACCCGACTTGCACGAAGCTCCTCGTCAAACGTCGCCCACTTCGGTGAGTTTTCGCGGCGCTCGATCGCTTGTAACAATATTTAAAAAATGTATATAATATTTTTTATGAAACATACTGAATTTGATTTCAACATTATACACTGCAATACAATGAAAGATTCTTTTATTTCATGTGTAGTGCTACTTCTAAACAGGGTCATGTTTTGTATTAACTTTTTCAATAAGAAAAGCAATGGACGTTATTGGTTTTAAATTATCACGACAAGAATAAATGAATATTCTTTTCATAAAACATGTTGTGTTAATGATTCTCATTTTAAAGAAGTTGCTTTTAAATCTATGTACTGTGGATCTTGTACTCTGCTGATATCATGTACATTATCCACTACATAATTATAACATTCCTTAATTACCTTATGAAGAATATTATAAAAATACATTTAATATATATATGAAATGTACTGTATTTGATTTCGACATTATACATTGAAATACATAAAAAGATCATGTGTCCTCATGCTTCTGGTTCAGATAAAGTTTTGTATTAAATTTTTCAAATAGAGAAGCAGTGGATGTAATTGGTTTTAGATTATTATAAGAAGGATAAATATGTGAATGAATGTTCTTTTTACAAAACAATAGCAGTACCCGTCCGTGGCATGACATCAAAGAAGAAAAATTAGCTTTATCATTCATGTGATATGGTCATGATGCGCAAAACAAAACATAAAAAGATATTTAAAAATTATCAAAAATAGCTACAAACAATTTTATAGCTGGCATTCAAAATTATTTATACCATTAAGAAAGGCAAAAATAAGATAAGTCATTCTGCCCTCTAATGCACACTGGCTTATCAATTCTGTTTAGCCTATGCAAATAAAACAAGGTTTAATTCATAAAATTTCTTTGTAAAATATATTGGCTGTTTTTCCGCCAGGGGGCAAGACAAAAATATTTTGTTTAGATGTAACCCTAGAAAAAGACGCATAAAGTTGTACATGAGGAAAAAAGACATTTAGGATTGATTTTATTTTCAGACGAACATTCTACCACTGAACCACCGATGCTTCCGTCATTCTCCTCTTCAAAAGCAGGACGAATTTCGTGTTTTGCCTCTTCGTATATTTAATTTGTACATTTAAACAAAACTTGATTACATCGGCCGGGAATCGAACCCCGGCCGCCCGCGTGGCAGGCGAGCATTCTACCACTGAACCATCGATGCTTCCTTCACTCTCCTCTTCAAAAGCAGAATGAATTTCGTGTTTTGCCTCGACTTATATTTAATTTGTACATTAAAACAAAACTCGATTGCACCGACCGGGAACCGAACTCGGGCCGCCCGCTTGGCAGGCGAGCATTCTACACCTGAACCACCAATGCTTCCGTCACTCTAATCTTCAAAAGCAGGACGAATTTCGTGTTTTGCCTCGACGTATATTTAATTTGTACATTAAAACAAAACTCGATTGCACCGACCGGGAATCGAACCCGGGCCGCCCGCGTGGCAGGGGAGCATTCTACCACTGAACCACCGATGCTTCCGTCACGCTCCTCTTCAAAAGCAGGATGAATTTCGTGTTTTGCCTCTTCGTATATTTAATTTGTACATTAAAACAAAACTTGGGTGCATCGGCCGGGAATGGAACCCGGGCCGCCCGCGTGGCAGGCGAGCATTCTACCACTGAATCACCGATGCTTCCGTCGCTCTCCTCTTC
>JAOUZG010035135.1:0-13591 GCA_026289955.1 Argiope argentata
CACGAATTAATTTATTCTGGTTATGATTTAACATAAATTAATGGTACCCTCGGCGGGACCGGGTGTATTGGATTTTAACGGAAAGCTGTTTGGAGCTTTAAAGTAAATATTTTTTGAACTGATTTGAAACCGTTGAATTTTCGTAATGGATCTGAAGACGTTAAAATTAAAAAGAAAAGGGCTCAGAATGGCGTTTACGCTCTGTGCTAACAAAATTGAAGCCGAATTGAAAGAAGCGAGTGAATCAGTTTCGCTTTCGGTTCTGAAGATGCAGCTTGCGGATAAATTCCAGCGCCTTGATGTATCTCAAACTGAAATATTTGAACTCTTATTAGTGCAAGAAGATGGCGAAAGCCTATTTGCGAAAGATTTAGAAGAATCTGATGTATACAGAGATCGATATTTGGAACTTTGTACACGAATTGAAGCACAGCTGCAACCTGTTCCTGAACCCGTATTATGTGAACCAGCACGAAAATTTAAATTACCAACAATTGAATTGAAGAAATTTAATGGAGAACCAAAAGAATTTCTGTCTTTCTGGAGTCAATTCAAGAAAATTCACGAAGATAACTCCATTGCTGATGAAGACAAATTTCAGTATCTTCTACAGTCAGTAGAAACCAATTCGAAAGCAGAACGATTGGTTCTCAGTTTTCCAGCCACTGCTGTGAACTATCCGAAAGTAATAGAACAATTGAAGGAACGCTTTGGGCGTGATGATCTACTGGTTCAAATTTATGTGCGAGATATGTTATATCTCGTTATGAAAAATGCCGTTAAAGGACGAGTCAAGGCCGACTTAACGTCGCTGTATGATGAACTCGAGGGAAAATTAAGGGCCTTAGAAAGCCTGGGAAGAACTCAGGAGAAATACGGAGACTTTTTAATCCCATTAGTAGAAAGTTGCCTTCCCGAAGAGGTGTTGATCGCGTGGGAGCGAAGCAGAAACCAAGAGCTACCGGACACCAAAAGCTGTCGTTCCTTGGAACATTTAATGACTTTCCTACGCAAAGAGGTGCAAGGCGAAGAAATGGTGTCGCTTGCACGAAGTGGATTCATTTCAAAAGAACCCCACTATAATTTAAAAAAGGGTACTTCTCTTGTTAAGGTAAATCGCGATCTTGCTACCGCCTCTGCCCTTGTAAGCCTGGATTCTGGTAAGCGTTTTCTTAATTGTATCTTTTGCGATAAAAGCCATCCTAGTGAAAAATGCTTTGCTGCTAGGAAAATGTCACTGGATGAGAAACGGAAAGTTTTAATTAAAAAGGGTGCATGTTTTTCTTGTTTAAAAAAAGGTAGTCATTTAAGTAAATTCTGTAAATTTAATCATAAGTTAAGTTGTTCTTTGTGCAATAATAATTCTCATTTTGAAATAATGTGTCCAAAGCAAGAAAAAGAAATTGTTTGTAAAACAGAGAATTCTCTCTCTAATTGCTGCAGAAGCGAACGTGTGTTTTTACAAACACTTTGCGTGGTTATTCGCTGCCAAGGTCATGAGAAAAGAATTCGTGCGTTATTAGACTCCGCGAACCAAAGTAGTTACATCAGCGAAAAGCTAATAAATCTGTTTAATTTAACTCCTCTTAGAAGAGAAACAGTGATTCATGCGCTGTTTGGGGGGGGAGGAAACGGAACCGAAAGAACATAGAGTGTTTTCTATTGAAGTGAGCGATTTAAATAAGACTTATTCTTGTGGTTTTGAAGTTCTTTCAGAAAAAAAGATATGTGGATTAATTCCTAAAATTATTGCTAAGAAAGTTTTGACTGATTTAAGAGAAAGAAAAATAACTTTGTCAGATTCTTTTTGTGAGGAAGCGGAAATCGATCTTTTAATTGGGGCTGATGTAATGGGAAAATTATTAACAGAAAATATTGCAGAATTGGACTCCGGATTGACAGCCGTGGAAAGTAAGCTGGGTTGGACGGTAATAGGAAAACAGAATTTTCGTGGAAGGAATAATTTAATGACAACTGTGTCTGTGCATGTCGGGAGAATTCCTTTGAATGAATTATGGGAACTTGAGGCTTTGGGGATATCTGATCCTACTGAAACAGATAAAGATGAAAATGATTTATCTGACTATAAGGAAAAAATGAAAATTCTTCCCAATGGAAGATTCGAAGTTGAGCTTCCGTGGAGAATTGAACCAAGGAATTTACATGATAACATGGAACTAACTTGGAAGAGACATGAAAGAATGATTAATAAATTGAAGGGTGGTAATTTTTTCGATGATTACAAGCAGGTATTCATAGAATGGGAAAAAATGGGTGTAATTGAAAGAGTACCTATAAACGAATTGAGTAATAACTGTCATTATTTACCGCATAGGCCAGTTATAAAATTAAATAGCGAAACAACGAAGGTTCGGCCGGTATTTGACGCTTCTGCCTCTCAGAGGGAGAAATTCTCATTAAATGAATGTTTGTATAAAGGAATTAATTTACTGGAAATGATACCCGATATTCTTGATCGTTTTAGAATTTTTCCTATCGGTATAAGTGCTGATATTGAAAAGGCATTTTTGATGTTGTCTGTTGCCCCTAAAGATAGAGACTTTTTAAGATTCTTTTTTCCGGACTCGGAAGGGCAAGAAATTTATAAACATTGTCGTGTGGTGTTTGGGGTTTGTTCAAGCCCTTATCTACTAAATGTATCTTTAATGCATCTTTTAGAGAATTGCCCTCCTGAATGTAATGAAATTGCTCAAAAATTGAAAATGTCATTCTATGTTGATAATTTAGTATCTGGAGTTTTTAATGTTAATGAATTAGAGCAATTTATTGAACAGGCAAAAAATATTATGTCTAATGGTTGTTTTAATTTGCGTGGGTTTGAGAGCAATGTTGCTGGTGACAATGTTGACAAACATTCCGGTACTACTTCCGTTTTAGGAATAGTGTGGGACTTGGATAATGATACTTTGAGTTGTTGTATAGATTTAGAACCGGTTACATGTAAATTGAAAATAACAAAAAGAGTAATTCTGTCTAGGGTACAGGGAATTTTTGATCCTATTGGATTGTTAGCTCCGACAACATTGCTCCCGAAACTGCTATTACAAAATTTGTGGAAGATGAAAGTGTCTTGGGACTCTGAATTACCTCCTAATATTATAAATGAATTTTTGAAATGGTCTGGAGAAATTTCTGTATTGAAAGATGTTACTTTGCCTCGTTACATGTTTATAAATCCGTCTTCTGAACTGCATATTTTTGTAGATGCTTGTAAAGGGGCATACGCTGCATGTGTCTTTGTCAGATCAATAATTGATGATGAAGTAAAGGTCGTTCTCATTAGAACGAAATCTAGGGTTACTCCTCTCAAAACTATTAGTATTCCACGTTTAGAGTTGATGGCATGTAACATTGGTGCTAGACTTCTAAATTCTATTATTAAAGCTCTTGATTTTGTGGAACTTAAAGTCACATTTTGGTCTGATTCCACTACAGCTCTTTGGTGGATAAAGGAGTCAGGAAATTGGTCAGTTTTTGTGACCAACAGAGTTAAAGAAATACGAAATCTGACCAAAATTGAATCATGGAAACATATTCCTGGAAATAGGAATATTGCAGATCTATTATCACGTGGATGTTCCCCTCAAAAAATGCTTAATTCTAGATGGTGAGAGGGACCTCCTTGGCTAAAAGAAAATCCGGAGAATTGGCCGACTGGCGAAATTTGCGGTCAACCTGCCGATGTTGACCTGCTTAGAGAGGAGAAAGACAAAAGTAGTGAATGTTGATCTGACGGGGAACACAACCCTGTGGCTTTTAGATAATGTTTCTAGTTATGACAGAATGATAAAAGTGTTTGCTTGGATTTTAAGATTTGTAAATAATAGCCGAAAATCTTGTGTTAAATGTACAGATGTTGAACTTACTTTATCTGAAATTGTAAATTCAGAAAAATGTCTGATTAGAGTAACTCAGCAGTGTTTTTTGCCTGAGCCAAGGTTTTTGAAATTTGTTACCTTCAAAGATGAGGATGATATTTTAAGAGTGCAAACTAAGATAACTAACCGAGCTGATGAGAAGCATTTTTTGTATCCTATACTATTACCAGATAAATGTCAATTTACTAGATCATTGATACGTTCTGTACATGTAAAAAATAATCATGCTGGAATTCAGATGATGAAAACTCTAATCAGAGAAGATTTTTGGATAATTAAGGCTAGGAAAAATATTAAAAATGTTCTTTATAATTGTGTAATATGTAAGCGGTTTAAAGCTAGAGCCATGAAAAGTGAACCAACACCTTTACCACCAGACCGAGTATCAGATTGTGCCGCTTTTGAAATTGTGGGAGTTGATTTGGCAGGGCCTTTAATTCTAAAAACAGGGGAGAAGGTGTGGATTGCACTATTTACGTGTGCAGTCTTTCGCGCTATACATCTTGAATTGGTTAATTCCTTAACTACAGATGCCTTTTTGGCTGGCTCTTCGGCGTTTTATTGCCAGGCGTGGAAGACCTTCCACAATTTACTGCGATAACGGAACAAATTTCCGGGGAGCTTTTAATGACTTTTCAAGTCTAGATTGGGACAGGATTTCAAAGGAACATCAAACGCGAAAAATACATTGGAAGTTTATCCCACCCACAGCAGCATGGTGGGGAGCTGGTGGGAAAGGTTGGTTCGCATAATTAAAGAATTGTTAAGACGAACGCTAGGAAAGTCTGTATTAACTCATGAAGAATTGAGTACTGTAACCTGTGATTGTGAAAGTGTTATTAATAGCAGACCTCTAAAGGCCCTATCACACGGCGAAATACCGTCAGCACTTTCGTCGTCAGTTGTCGATTTGTGCTCGCAGGCAACCGGTCAAGCAAGATTTCCGTCATCGTCAACTTTTTCTAACCTGCTTGAAAATGTCCACGATAGTGACGGAAATATTGTTTACAAACGAAATTCAACCAATCATGTGAAACTTTGGATGTGACGTAGCATGCCAAGAATGGCGTAATTGGCGCTACTATACTAAAAATGCATGCATTGAATCTTGCATATTACTAAATACTAAAAATAGTTTCGGTATCTTTTTCCCATTCTGTGGGGCAACTTATACTACCGTATGGGGAATAGTTCTCTAAAAGGATCTTCGAACTTGTGATGGAATTTTCAGAGATCCAACAGGATATTTTTAAGTAAATAAAAAAAAAATATTAATGCTGATGTGAATTGTTTTCTTTTTGTGAAATATATTTGGCCATATTCAGCCTTTATTTATTCAAATAATAGTATAATCTTTTGATTATAGTAATTCCTTAAATAGTTTGTAAACAGCTTCTATATAATTAAAAAATTTTAACTCCAATGTTAGAGTGAAAAATATTATAGTGATTTTAAATTTTAATACTTAGATGTTCCTTCAATGTTGCAGAAATATAAAACATATTTGGTTTTGACAAAAATAGAAAAATGATCATACTTTTATCATTAGCAAAACACTAAATCACCTTTTGTATGATAGACAATAAAATTTAGGCGTCTTTTTCTACATTTTTTTTCTTTTAAATTTAACAAATTAACAGTTAATTTAGAATGATTTCTGATTATACATTTGCATTGAGAAAGTTGCATAGAATGGCCACACATTTAGAAATAGTCAGACTAAAAAACAAGTGTTTTATTGCTTCTCATTCCTGATGTAATGTGGAGGGGTTTTTTTTATGTTTGGCAATTTGAAATTTTACGAAAAACCTGTTTTTTATTATCTATGTAAAGATAAATGAAGTTTTAATACTTTAGCTTTGAAAAAAAACTAAGGAAAATGCAATAACATATTTTGGAAAATTATTTTTGATTATTATTATTGAATGAAAATTATTTAATGATTCCTATTTTTCACAAATATTTTTAATAAATCCACAAAGATTTTTTTTTAAAGCTCTGGAGTTGCAAATAAAATAAAAAAACACATTTAACTCATTTTTTTAAAAGTGATTTTAGAAATGAGCGAGACTAAATAGTGTATTGCCTTAGAATTTACAAATATTTATCAAATGAAGAATCCTATTCGATGAATTGTTTTATAATTTTGAACTGATGTGGGAAAATTAAAATTATTTAAAGGAATGATAAATACAAATCAAGTCCAATATACATTCTCAAAAATTATTTTTTAAAATAAAAAGGAGGGGAAAAACATTCAATCAAATTTAAAAGAATAAAAAATACTTCTTATTCAATGATATGGTGGTAATGCATTTAAATCCTGTTTTTATTTTTAATTAAAATTCCAAAAAATATGTTCTTAGTGAATTTTTTATGTTCCAGAATCAATTTCTTGCCATATTTCAAATTCCTAACTTTAATTATTTGTACTTCACATCTAGAAATAGTAGTTTTTATTTTTATACTATACACAAAACCTAAAATTTGTCGAGATGGATCCAACAAATATCAGTTTTCATATAGACAAGAATCATTAGATTTCAAAAGTTATTTAATTTTGTTTTAAATGTATTGGCACTCCTCTTCTGTTTTATTTATGAATTTTTGTTTTATTTTCACTTTTCCAGAAAAATAAGCACTTTTAAGGTACTTAAAATTGATTTTAAAATTTCAGCATTATTTATGATGGTATGCACCTTTTAAGCTTAATTGGATGCACACCCACAAATCATTTTTCTTTTCAATATATTTTTGTTTTAAATTTAATATTGATAAGATGCATTTAAAGGAATTTATAAAATACAAACACAAAAGGAGCATTTTTTTTGCTTGTCATTATTACTACAAAAAAAAAATTACAAAACTGTTACTAAGAAAAATTAAAAAGTTTCTTTATTTTACAGAATTTATTGTTACTAATTTTGATAAATTAGTAACAATTGTCATTATTACTACAAAAACTACTACTAACTTGTCATTACTACAACAAAAATAATTACAAAACTGTTACTAAGAATAATTAAAAAGTTTTATTATTTTACAGAATTCATTGTTATTAATTTTGATAAAAACATTACAATTAGTAGAATGACACGATAAATATTTACAATAAATAACAAAAAGATTGATACTATTAGAAATAAAAATGACATTCAAAGGAAAAAATGGCTAGAAAAGTATTTTCAAATTCGATAAATGTACAACTTGTCTCATTTTACAATCCTTATTATATTCATTGTATTAAGCATTTAAAAAAATTAAATTTGAAGCAGAAGTGATTCAATTTCAATTAATTCGATAATGTGTCAATAGAATTGCAATGGACAAATTTCAAGATAGATTGAATTTTTAAAAAAATTACAGCTATTATTGTAATGTATATTATTGTAATGCTTTTGCATTCATTGAAGCCTAATGGGATCACTTAAAAAAATTATCCCGGATTTAATTGCAAATTAAAGCAACGTCTTGACTAGAATCCCACGAATTATGAAATAAGAAAACTGCCGATATTCACTAAGTAGGAGAAACGGATAAAGAGCGATAAATACATTATAGCGTGAACCGAAGTTTTTAGGTTTACAAGACAGCAAATCCTCAAGTGACGTCACTTTCGTCATCGTTTGCCGTCGAAAGTGCTCACTGAATTTCGCCGTGTGATAGGGCCTTAACCTATGTTTTTGAGAACCCCGACGAATTAGTTCCTCTTACACCCGCTATGTTCCTAAGAGAAAATCACTGTTCCGGAGTAATAGATATTGACGAAATAGATTCCCAAAAGTTATCAAAAAGAATAAGGTATCGAAGCAAACTTTTCAATGAGTTAAGAAAACGGTTCAGGAAGGAATACCTAGGTGAACTAGTTCAGAGGTCTAATGAAAGATCTTCGCGTGAGCCTAGGATTGGTGAAATAGTGTTAATTGGAGATGATAATAAAAAGCGCTTGTTTTGGCCGATAGCAAGAATAATTGAGCTGATCCCGGGACGGGATGGGAAAATTCGGACTGTAAAACTCAAAACTCAGAATGGAACAGTGATGCGTCCAGTACAACGGATTTATCCCTTAGAAATTCAATCAAGTGAAACTTGCGTCATTGAGAGCAGTGCGGGTGAGGGGGAATCTGGTTCTGAGGGAGTCCCTGTTGTTCAGATTTCAGATGATGTTATATTAAAAAGATTTACTTCTTCTGGTAGGTGCGTGAAAGCACCAAAACGATTGGATTTATTTAATGTGAACTGTTACTGTTTTGAGACCTTATCAAGTCTCAAAGGGGGGGAGGATGTTGCGAACGGAGAGAGGAAAAACCGTCCGAGAGGCGGCGCTGTTTTGAAATGACGTAACTATGTGTAAAGTTTCTGTTCTTGTTTCAATCAGTTAGATTCTGTTTTTTAGTCAGTGTAACATGTAGTTGAATATTTCACGGTTTCTGAAGTTGATTAAAAGTGTGTGTTATGAAACAAATTGGACTTATTTTTTTCGAACCCAATACACCCAGCATCGGTTAGATGCACCCTGCATAACACGAATTAATTTATTCTGGTTATGATTTAACATAAATTAATGGTACCCTCGGCGGGACCGGGTGTATTGGATTTTAACGGAAAGCTGTTTGGAGCTTTAAAGTAAATATTTTTTGAACTGATTTGAAACCGTTGAATTTTCGTAATGGATCTGAAGACGTTAAAATTAAAAAGAAAAGGGCTCAGAATGGCGTTTACGCTCTGTGCTAACAAAATTGAAGCCGAATTGAAAGAAGCGAGTGAATCAGTTTCGCTTTCGGTTCTGAAGATGCAGCTTGCGGATAAATTCCAGCGCCTTGATGTATCTCAAACTGAAATATTTGAACTCTTATTAGTGCAAGAAGATGGCGAAAGCCTATTTGCGAAAGATTTAGAAGAATCTGATGTATACAGAGATCGATATTTGGAACTTTGTACACGAATTGAAGCACAGCTGCAACCTGTTCCTGAACCCGTATTATGTGAACCAGCACGAAAATTTAAATTACCAACAATTGAATTGAAGAAATTTAATGGAGAACCAAAAGAATTTCTGTCTTTCTGGAGTCAATTCAAGAAAATTCACGAAGATAACTCCATTGCTGATGAAGACAAATTTCAGTATCTTCTACAGTCAGTAGAAACCAATTCGAAAGCAGAACGATTGGTTCTCAGTTTTCCAGCCACTGCTGTGAACTATCCGAAAGTAATAGAACAATTGAAGGAACGCTTTGGGCGTGATGATCTACTGGTTCAAATTTATGTGCGAGATATGTTATATCTCGTTATGAAAAATGCCGTTAAAGGACGAGTCAAGGCCGACTTAACGTCGCTGTATGATGAACTCGAGGGAAAATTAAGGGCCTTAGAAAGCCTGGGAAGAACTCAGGAGAAATACGGAGACTTTTTAATCCCATTAGTAGAAAGTTGCCTTCCCGAAGAGGTGTTGATCGCGTGGGAGCGAAGCAGAAACCAAGAGCTACCGGACACCAAAAGCTGTCGTTCCTTGGAACATTTAATGACTTTCCTACGCAAAGAGGTGCAAGGCGAAGAAATGGTGTCGCTTGCACGAAGTGGATTCATTTCAAAAGAACCCCACTATAATTTAAAAAAGGGTACTTCTCTTGTTAAGGTAAATCGCGATCTTGCTACCGCCTCTGCCCTTGTAAGCCTGGATTCTGGTAAGCGTTTTCTTAATTGTATCTTTTGCGATAAAAGCCATCCTAGTGAAAAATGCTTTGCTGCTAGGAAAATGTCACTGGATGAGAAACGGAAAGTTTTAATTAAAAAGGGTGCATGTTTTTCTTGTTTAAAAAAAGGTAGTCATTTAAGTAAATTCTGTAAATTTAATCATAAGTTAAGTTGTTCTTTGTGCAATAATAATTCTCATTTTGAAATAATGTGTCCAAAGCAAGAAAAAGAAATTGTTTGTAAAACAGAGAATTCTCTCTCTAATTGCTGCAGAAGCGAACGTGTGTTTTTACAAACACTTTGCGTGGTTATTCGCTGCCAAGGTCATGAGAAAAGAATTCGTGCGTTATTAGACTCCGCGAACCAAAGTAGTTACATCAGCGAAAAGCTAATAAATCTGTTTAATTTAACTCCTCTTAGAAGAGAAACAGTGATTCATGCGCTGTTTGGGGGGGGAGGAAACGGAACCGAAAGAACATAGAGTGTTTTCTATTGAAGTGAGCGATTTAAATAAGACTTATTCTTGTGGTTTTGAAGTTCTTTCAGAAAAAAAGATATGTGGATTAATTCCTAAAATTATTGCTAAGAAAGTTTTGACTGATTTAAGAGAAAGAAAAATAACTTTGTCAGATTCTTTTTGTGAGGAAGCGGAAATCGATCTTTTAATTGGGGCTGATGTAATGGGAAAATTATTAACAGAAAATATTGCAGAATTGGACTCCGGATTGACAGCCGTGGAAAGTAAGCTGGGTTGGACGGTAATAGGAAAACAGAATTTTCGTGGAAGGAATAATTTAATGACAACTGTGTCTGTGCATGTCGGGAGAATTCCTTTGAATGAATTATGGGAACTTGAGGCTTTGGGGATATCTGATCCTACTGAAACAGATAAAGATGAAAATGATTTATCTGACTATAAGGAAAAAATGAAAATTCTTCCCAATGGAAGATTCGAAGTTGAGCTTCCGTGGAGAATTGAACCAAGGAATTTACATGATAACATGGAACTAACTTGGAAGAGACATGAAAGAATGATTAATAAATTGAAGGGTGGTAATTTTTTCGATGATTACAAGCAGGTATTCATAGAATGGGAAAAAATGGGTGTAATTGAAAGAGTACCTATAAACGAATTGAGTAATAACTGTCATTATTTACCGCATAGGCCAGTTATAAAATTAAATAGCGAAACAACGAAGGTTCGGCCGGTATTTGACGCTTCTGCCTCTCAGAGGGAGAAATTCTCATTAAATGAATGTTTGTATAAAGGAATTAATTTACTGGAAATGATACCCGATATTCTTGATCGTTTTAGAATTTTTCCTATCGGTATAAGTGCTGATATTGAAAAGGCATTTTTGATGTTGTCTGTTGCCCCTAAAGATAGAGACTTTTTAAGATTCTTTTTTCCGGACTCGGAAGGGCAAGAAATTTATAAACATTGTCGTGTGGTGTTTGGGGTTTGTTCAAGCCCTTATCTACTAAATGTATCTTTAATGCATCTTTTAGAGAATTGCCCTCCTGAATGTAATGAAATTGCTCAAAAATTGAAAATGTCATTCTATGTTGATAATTTAGTATCTGGAGTTTTTAATGTTAATGAATTAGAGCAATTTATTGAACAGGCAAAAAATATTATGTCTAATGGTTGTTTTAATTTGCGTGGGTTTGAGAGCAATGTTGCTGGTGACAATGTTGACAAACATTCCGGTACTACTTCCGTTTTAGGAATAGTGTGGGACTTGGATAATGATACTTTGAGTTGTTGTATAGATTTAGAACCGGTTACATGTAAATTGAAAATAACAAAAAGAGTAATTCTGTCTAGGGTACAGGGAATTTTTGATCCTATTGGATTGTTAGCTCCGACAACATTGCTCCCGAAACTGCTATTACAAAATTTGTGGAAGATGAAAGTGTCTTGGGACTCTGAATTACCTCCTAATATTATAAATGAATTTTTGAAATGGTCTGGAGAAATTTCTGTATTGAAAGATGTTACTTTGCCTCGTTACATGTTTATAAATCCGTCTTCTGAACTGCATATTTTTGTAGATGCTTGTAAAGGGGCATACGCTGCATGTGTCTTTGTCAGATCAATAATTGATGATGAAGTAAAGGTCGTTCTCATTAGAACGAAATCTAGGGTTACTCCTCTCAAAACTATTAGTATTCCACGTTTAGAGTTGATGGCATGTAACATTGGTGCTAGACTTCTAAATTCTATTATTAAAGCTCTTGATTTTGTGGAACTTAAAGTCACATTTTGGTCTGATTCCACTACAGCTCTTTGGTGGATAAAGGAGTCAGGAAATTGGTCAGTTTTTGTGACCAACAGAGTTAAAGAAATACGAAATCTGACCAAAATTGAATCATGGAAACATATTCCTGGAAATAGGAATATTGCAGATCTATTATCACGTGGATGTTCCCCTCAAAAAATGCTTAATTCTAGATGGTGAGAGGGACCTCCTTGGCTAAAAGAAAATCCGGAGAATTGGCCGACTGGCGAAATTTGCGGTCAACCTGCCGATGTTGACCTGCTTAGAGAGGAGAAAGACAAAAGTAGTGAATGTTGATCTGACGGGGAACACAACCCTGTGGCTTTTAGATAATGTTTCTAGTTATGACAGAATGATAAAAGTGTTTGCTTGGATTTTAAGATTTGTAAATAATAGCCGAAAATCTTGTGTTAAATGTACAGATGTTGAACTTACTTTATCTGAAATTGTAAATTCAGAAAAATGTCTGATTAGAGTAACTCAGCAGTGTTTTTTGCCTGAGCCAAGGTTTTTGAAATTTGTTACCTTCAAAGATGAGGATGATATTTTAAGAGTGCAAACTAAGATAACTAACCGAGCTGATGAGAAGCATTTTTTGTATCCTATACTATTACCAGATAAATGTCAATTTACTAGATCATTGATACGTTCTGTACATGTAAAAAATAATCATGCTGGAATTCAGATGATGAAAACTCTAATCAGAGAAGATTTTTGGATAATTAAGGCTAGGAAAAATATTAAAAATGTTCTTTATAATTGTGTAATATGTAAGCGGTTTAAAGCTAGAGCCATGAAAAGTGAACCAACACCTTTACCACCAGACCGAGTATCAGATTGTGCCGCTTTTGAAATTGTGGGAGTTGATTTGGCAGGGCCTTTAATTCTAAAAACAGGGGAGAAGGTGTGGATTGCACTATTTACGTGTGCAGTCTTTCGCGCTATACATCTTGAATTGGTTAATTCCTTAACTACAGATGCCTTTTTGGCTGGCTCTTCGGCGTTTTATTGCCAGGCGTGGAAGACCTTCCACAATTTACTGCGATAACGGAACAAATTTCCGGGGAGCTTTTAATGACTTTTCAAGTCTAGATTGGGACAGGATTTCAAAGGAACATCAAACGCGAAAAATACATTGGAAGTTTATCCCACCCACAGCAGCATGGTGGGGAGCTGGTGGGAAAGGTTGGTTCGCATAATTAAAGAATTGTTAAGACGAACGCTAGGAAAGTCTGTATTAACTCATGAAGAATTGAGTACTGTAACCTGTGATTGTGAAAGTGTTATTAATAGCAGACCTCTAAAGGCCCTATCACACGGCGAAATACCGTCAGCACTTTCGTCGTCAGTTGTCGATTTGTGCTCGCAGGCAACCGGTCAAGCAAGATTTCCGTCATCGTCAACTTTTTCTAACCTGCTTGAAAATGTCCACGATAGTGACGGAAATATTGTTTACAAACGAAATTCAACCAATCATGTGAAACTTTGGATGTGACGTAGCATGCCAAGAATGGCGTAATTGGCGCTACTATACTAAAAATGCATGCATTGAATCTTGCATATTACTAAATACTAAAAATAGTTTCGGTATCTTTTTCCCATTCTGTGGGGCAACTTATACTACCGTATGGGGAATAGTTCTCTAAAAGGATCTTCGAACTTGTGATGGAATTTTCAGAGATCCAACAGGATATTTTTAAGTAAATAAAAAAAAAA
>JAOUZG010035144.1:0-14486 GCA_026289955.1 Argiope argentata
ACTAATTTCTTTTAAGGGTCTAAATAATAGAATTGGTATATATATATATTTTTAAAAATTCCAGGATAAGTTTCCAGAATTTTTTAAAAAAATATCTAGAACATAAATGAGTAACTTTTTAAATTGGAATATCAAGTTTTTGTTTATTCTACAGACCAAGAAAGCAAATTTCTCTTTCAGAGTTTTCTTAATAAAATTTATTTATTCGGCAAAATTTTAATATTTGAAGAATGTTTTGGAAATTATTTTAATGATATTTAGCTTGCTTTCCCGTACAATATTATTTTCAGATCTTTATAGACATGCTTAATGTCCGTATTTATTTTTGAATTAAAAATTGCATAAATATATCTTCCGTTAGCACACTAATGTGTACTGTATTTTAAAAGACTTTATTATTTTAATTATTTTATAGTTTTCAATTTAATAATAAGCCGCAATTTGTTATTATAAATAGTAAGACATTTGAAATTAATTTTTCTCGAATTCACAACTAGATGGCGCTACTTATATAGAATTAAAATTAAAGAATTAAATTTCAATTAAAATCAGTCGATCAATTAATAATTAAGCTAAATAAAAGCGTAAAAAGGAGTTTAAATGCTGGAAAATGCTATTAATTCCTAAATGTTTCAATGAAGATAATTTAATAACAGATTCAAAACTGTAACAATTTCTTCTTTATTTCTCTTCAATATCAGTTTGATTCAACTATATTTCAATCGCGTGCATTAAGAAGTTGTACCTAGGCTATCTTTGAAACGTTAGCCAAGCATGTGAAAAAAATTAAGCGCTTAACTTTTTTTACTTAACAAATTCTACTTTGCAGAGTTCGTAATTGAAGTGGAAGTATTTATTTCTAGTTGTAGGTCGAAAAAAAGAATAAATAGAAATGCCAATTAGAAGGAATTTTATTCTTTTTATTAAATCTATTTACACACATGCCAAATTGAATAAATAATTATTAAAGCTCTAAAAAGTGGAAAATATCCTCTTTCCTTTACAAATAATAGACAGATAATTCTTTAAATTTCCATTGGGAAATTTTGTTTTTCTCTCCTCAAAAGTACAGGAAGACTGACAGTGTAAAAAAAAGTATTTATCGAACAATTACATAATAATCAAATTAGTTCAACGAGAGCAAAATTATAACTATTAATCTAGTTTAAAATTTTGCTAATTGCAAAAGCGCTAAAATAAATCTATTTATTATAGGTTCTGCTAAAATAAATGCATTTGTAATCTCACTCTTATGTCAAATTTTAATTTTTTTTTTATTTCAGCTGGGGTGAATCTTTCGGCGTAAAGGGATACATTAAGATGTCAAGGAACAAGGACAACCAATGTGGAATCGCTACTTTTGCATCTTATCCTCTTGTCTAAGGTCTAAAATATCCTATTAAAAAAATAGGATATTTTGAGAATTATTCACATGGAAATATGACACATTATCTACCATTTCATTTAAATGATTTTCATGCTGCGTATATTTATTATGTATATATAATAGTTATTTATTTTGTTTCATAAATAAATTTGTATTTAAAATAACAGGCATTTTTATTGCAATGACTTCACATAAAGTGTTTTTTAAGCTTTAACATTGGGTAATTACAGCAGATAGAAATGAATATTGCTATTGTATTAAGAAGAAATTTTATAAGCTAAGTTAAATATGCCCTATTCATTATATAAATCTATGAGGTTCATTCATATATAAATCCTATATATAAATGAGCCTCTTTTATAAAAATCAAACTAATCAACGGAAACTTGTTCAATTAAAAAATACATAGATTTGAGATCTACGAATCACTTGTAAATCTAATAGACGAAGAAATATTTAATTTTAAATCATAAAAATGCCGCTGCTAATGACTTTAAAAAGAATACTACAACAAAAAATAAATATTTTTCATAAAAAGATATAGATTGTTTAATATAAATTAAAAAAAACTTTTTATGTTTATTTGAAAATAAAAAATGGTTTGTCTTTTTGAGTTAATATACATAATTTAATTTAATTTAATACTAGCAATAGAATAAAAAATATACAAAGTAATTCTTTTTGAAATAGATAAAATAAAAATAAAAGTTAATAATTAATTGGAACTATCCATTTTCTAGAAACTTTTCATATTATCTAACTTTTATTAGGTATCGAAATTACAGTACTTTTACTGCTAAATTAATGAATAAATCGAATACAGTTGAGCAAAATATGAATAAAAAGTCTAATTAAATTACCATAATAATTTATCAAAAATCATAAATCAATAAAAGCATGAAAATCAATCATCAGTCAAATAATAATATTTTAAGCTTTAAATTAATGTTAAATAATATCCAAATTAATTTTAGAATACAACTTACTTAATAAAGAATGAAGAATATTTAAATTATAACATTTAATTCAGACGGGTTAGTATAAATTAAATGTTATATTATCTGAAATGACGGTCTTTGCTATGAAAGTAGAGGCACTATTTCAGTGGTAAAGATAATAAATAATTCGATAGTTGTTGTTATGTAGATTGTCTCATTTTACATTATCTTTATTGAATTGTCTCTGGTTTACTGATAACGAATAGATTAAATAGAAAGTGAACTTATTGAGCATCACTTTCATTCCTTATATTTAGGCTTTTCACAATTCAGGTAATATAATGATGTTCTATTTTTTTATTAATTGTTGATATAAAGTAGTTATGATTAGCTTTTCTTTTAAGAATTTTGGATAATTTTTTATGTCTGGAACAAAAACTTTTATTTTTGTTATTTAATTCAGAAAAAAAAAAGCAAATGCTGATTTAGATATTTTTGAAAGGTATTATTGTAAATGATACTGTAGTGATTAAATTAAGGAGTTAATCAAGCAAAATCTTTATATCATCTAAATTTTTAAAATTGAAGTAAGATAAAATTGTATTTATTTTCATTAATGAAGGCTTTAAAATTATAAATGTCTTCATAATCATTTAATCATAAAATAAAGACTACTTGCAAAAGCCTTATCTTTATAATAAAACAAATTTAAAAATTATGCAATATCATTTGGGCTTAATATAATTGCAGATATATTATTTCTTGTGTTATTAAATTACGTTAGAATAAGTGTATTCTATTTCTGACCACTAAAATCATATTGTGTCAAGACAAAAGTATTCGATAATTATACGGCATGACAAAATTTTGTAACAAATAAAATAATTAAAATAGGGTTAATTTGAAGAAGTATTTATGGAATAGACTTTAAAAAACAGAATTCATTTAAGCTAAAAGTCAGAATTATTAATATTAAATAAATTCTATACATTACCATATTTTTAAATATATTTTAAAATTCCCTTTACTTACTGTCCCTTTAAAAATATTTGTTTATTTATCAGATTACAACATTCTATATAGTTTTTTTGCAAAAAGCAATTTTAACTTAAATTGCACCATGCAAAGAAATAATTTTCCTTCATTAGAGATCTTTTTAATAGATAATCTTTTTAACTTAGAAATTACGTTATTAGTTTGAAACTATTCAGATAATATATTTATTATTAAATCTTATATTATATTTATTATATAACAACAGCAAACTTAAAAAAAAATATCATGAGCAATGTTTTAAATAAAAAGCAAATTAATTTCTTAAAAATAATTGTATTTAATTATAAAACAAAGGAAAAGTTGTTATTTTTATATTTAACCCAATTTCAAGCTTGTTATACATTTAATGCAATTTAAATAAAACTATATAAGATTTTTTTTTTAGAATTTGAGTTAAATAAAACCGAAATAGAAAAATTTATGTAAAGATTGTTCTTAAAAGTATTGTTTTTTTTTTTTTCATTTTGAGTAGAATATCTGGTATACACATCTACATCTATCTAATATCAGGTTATTATATCTATCTAAATCTATCTATAATAACTGTTAATATATATATCTGAATTTATTTACACACATTATCTATTAATATATCTGCATGGATTTATTTATATACATCTATTAATATATCTGCATGAATCTATTTATAATTTCTGTTAATATATCTATCTGAATCTATCTAATTTCTCAATCTATAATATCCTATACTATCAACACGTTTTGAGACTTAGTTTGGATAGTTTGGATGAAATTTTACATTAACACTAGATTTTGCACTATAAGTTATAATAAAAAATATAAAAATTATTAAAATATATATAGAAACAAAGGTTTATTTTGATGTAAAATATAATTACTAATATATATATATATATATATATATATATATTGAAATTCATTATTCTGTTATCATAAAATTATAAAACGGTTAATAAACTTACTAGGTATACGTCTATCTATCTATTTCTCTCTCTCTCTCTATATATATATGTTCATAAATGGAAACTAAAATGGATGGAATACAAAAACGCAGATTAAAAATCTATACCAATTTTCTAAAAACTGTGTTTTAAATTAAAAATAATAAATCATGCAAATTAAAGGCCTTCAAAACTAAACAAAAATACTCCTGATTATAACTTATAGGTTGAAGGTGAACATGAAGGCTCTGATTTTGTTCACAGTTTTTCACATAGTAGCTGGTCATATTTTGCCAAAAGACAGAGAGCTTGACGAAGAGTGGATGCTTTTCAAAGTAAAGTCGTCATTTATACTCATAATTTTTCATTCTATATTACACTGCAGTAATAATATCAATGTATAAAATGTCACGCTAAATTACAAAATATTTTAAATTCATGACTAAAGAATAAATAATATGTTGAAAATAAGTGAATAATACTTTATAAAGCTTTTAAAATACATAATTTATTATTTTTCATTCTGAAAAAAAATTTAAACCTTCCAAATCTAATTTACTTTTTAATACTCCTTTTGCATTGTATTCCTGAAATGATACAAAAAATGTTATAATGCAGCAAATTTCAATTTATATATAACGCTAATTTTTAAAATAACGTCGATGAATGTAAAGTAACTGTAATAGTATTAAACTGCAAAATACTCTTTTTCAAGACTTTATTGTTGACGATAATATTTAAAGAAATTGATAAATTAAAAAAAAATTTGAAATAAAAGGCTAATTTGTTTTTGCTTTATTTTACTTTTACTACATCAATTTTTTCATTATTTTACTTTTATTTTAATATTAAAAATTTTAGATTCTAGAATTTAAAAAATATATAAAAGACTTAAATTTTAATAATTTAAATTTATTACTTTTTCTTGAATGAATTGAGAACAAAAGTTAATATGGAATCAAAGGTTTGACCATGTAAAATTTTAGATTAATTTTTTTTTTGTTAAATCTGAAGAATTTCATTTTTAATGCTTGTAGTCTGAAGCAAATACCGTATTCTACTCTTGCATTTTGAAATTTGAATTTGGATCTGTAACAACCTAATTTTCAGAATTATTGTTTTCAGTAAGTTATTAACTTTTTAGAGCATTATCGGTTCTCGCAATTTAAGAACTTGGAGCGTTTTGACCAGAAATAAGAAAAAACAAAACATTAAATTGAAAATATTCTAAATAAAAAAAATTGTGTAAAAAATAACATTTGTATTGAAAAAAGTCTTAGTCTTCAACTTATTAATATTAATTAACGCAAATAAAAAATAAGAACAAACAGAAGTCTTTGGCAAATGAAATACGAAAGATAATTTTAAAATAAAATATAGAAGGTATCAATGCTACAACGTGTGTGAAAAATACTAGTGATTTTAGACATTACTCAAAATGATTGTTTTCTCGTTGCCTATTATATCATCATCTGAAAAACATTTTAATAATCAATTGTATTAATAAATAATTATGAAGGAATCGTGACCTTTCCAGTGATTAGTTATTACTGACAGATTGCCTTCTTAATGCAGAAAAAAATAAATTTGTAAATTACAAAATGATACAAATCAAGGGTACAGTACATAATTAAAATAATGTAGAATTTTTAGAATGTAACATATTTCAGGATTTAATAGGCTCATATTTTAAATCATCATTTATAGTTAATTTAACTTAATAACGAATATTCTACTAGTTCAGATTGTTGAAACGTATCCTTGATGTATTGTTTTTTCTTTCATTTTATTTCCTTTTAAAAGATTCGTTTTGAAAAGTCATACAAAAATGAGGAGGAGAATTTACGTCGCATGATTTGGCAACACACGCTGCGTGATATTGCCCAGCACAACATTGAAGCAGATCTTGGAATGCATTCCTACAGGATGGGAATCAATCAATTCTCCGACATGGTGAGTGTATTGTTTTAGAATTATCTTCAGGATAATTGTTTTTATTTGTATAAAAATAATTATCCTCAAGCTTCTCATATATTTTTGAAAAAAATCAATGTAGGTCAAAAAAATTAAATATTAAATTTGAAATATTTTTTACTAACTTGTTTTTGAACAAAATTCTGTGTTATTTACTCAGTTATAAAATTTTCCAACTGGATTTCGTTGATTTTTAGACGAAATTTGGATAATTCCGTTTAATAAAGAAAGTAATATTTTAATGTAATGAAATTTAAAAAAAAAACAAATTTAATTATATGAAAAGCAAGAAAATTAAATAAAACAAAGCATTTAATTGAAAATTTATTTAAATTATTATTTAAAAATAAATTGTGTAAATTGAATTAATATTAAAAGAAATATAGCATATTCATTTAGTATATTAACATTAATAGTTTAGGTTGCTAGTTATTAGTTTAGAACGCACATTATTTTAATTTGAAGGATCAGATTTCAAACAATACTCTACATTATTATTTTTAAAATCAAACTTTTTTTTCTGGGACTTTAATTAATATCTTATTTGTTATCTTGTTATCATGTCAGAGCATGATTTGGGGGGGGGGATGAGGTTTTCTGTAGTCAACAAAAATCCGTACGCAAAAAATAAACATTTTATTATCTGCACGAGCATTTCAACAAATCAGCTTTCAATAGAGTGTCGCCATTGCATTTACAAAAGTTCTGATTTAAAAAAAAGTTAATTATTACAGCAAATAAGCCCTAGAAAAATGTCATTTTGAGCGCGTGATTATATGAAGTGGAATAAATAGGAAACGGGATACTTTTTTGAACAATGAATGCGAGACAAAGTTTTTTTTTTTTGATCGTTTGCAGTACTAAAGTGACTCATTCAACGAAACGATTAAAATGGATAAAAATATAATTTAACTTGCACGAGCTCGTGGTGCTTGGCCGTTCAAGAAATCACGCTCAGACATGTTACATTGAAATATGCATAGCAGATTTCATTTTAATCTTTTTATATTACTATTATCTCCAAAGAATTTTTAATTAAAAAAAATTGACGAAGAAATAAAGAAGCAGTTTCATTTTAATCCAATCCTTGTCTGATTGAGTATGATTTATTATGAAGTGTCTTGTTGTTTGTAGATGCCACAAGAGTTGGTTGGAAGTGCCGGGGTCTTCAGTAAAAATTATCCTCGGAATGGACCTTACTGGAATTACAATCCATTCCACGATGATCCAGTTCCGGAGACGTTAGACTGGAGAGACGCTGGATTAGTGACACCAATTAAAAATCAGGTATAAAACCAATTTTTCTTTCATATAATTCGGGGAAAATCTCTATCGATGAACGCTATTTTTCTCCTACATATCGCATTTGCTGATATTTTTACAGGCATCAATCTTTTTTAAAAATTATATTTTCAAATAATTTAAATTTCTGTGAGTCCTGGCATGGTTGTTCTTCTGTGTTCTATCTGTGAGATGTGTGAATGTGCCCCCCTGTAAAAAGGGGCTGTGCAAGCGTGTGGGTGTGTGTTTAATCCTCATATGAGCAAGAAGTCAGACTTCTGCCCTTGGGTGCTCAGGGTTCCATACCCTCAGAAACTTCTGCACCCCTCTTTCCGTGATAAAAAGCAGACACGACGTCATCATCTTCATCAATAATTTAAATTTGATTGGGATTGGTTTTAGATTGGTTATGAGCTCTCTAGAAGTTGACTTTGATATTATATATAAAGGGTTTCCACTCTTATCATAGGACTATCATATCATATCCAATTTTTTAAACCGTTAGTGAGATGGAAAAAAGAATAATATTTTATATTGTTTCAGTCATTTATTGTATTTCTGTAAAAGTTAAGAATTCTCATTTTTTTTTTATTCCATAACGTCAGAACTACTCAGTAAAAAATTTATTGACTCTAAAAAGTACAAAAAAATCTCATCATTTTACGACTAAAATCAAACAAGTTATAATTGTTTAACTTAAACAGGGATCTATACAAATTCATTTAACAAAAATAATTGAAAAAGTAAAACAATGCTGCATAATTTCAGTTTGTTAATGATATTCTAAGATCTCTTTCAAAATTCCGAATTTATCTCTAAAAGTTGTCCAAAATGCTGATTTTCAAAATTTCATAATGATAATTTCATCAGTTTTTTTGTTTGAAATGTTACATTGACAAGAGTGTTTTTAATATTAAATTTGAGTGATAGAACAAAGGGACTAAAAGATAAAGTAAGAAGATTATAGAGATTGGATGATAATTTGGATTTTGAAATTTTTTGAGAAATATATTTGTTTGAATGTTTTAATTGGAGAAACTAACTCTGACTTTTTAAAAATTAGTAATTATGTCACTATAAGAATGGTCCCATTTGTTTTATTTCAATTTTCGTTATGTTCTTGTTGTTGTTTCTTATGGCACTTGCAATGGACAAGCTGGCTGAGGTAGTCAGCGATTTAAGCCCAATCAGCGTCTTTTGTTTCAAGTAGCGCCAACGAGGGCCAAGAGTATGACTTAGCTATACATTCATCACATTCGCTTGCACAGCCCCTTCTTACGGAGAGGAGAGGCGCATTTACACACCTTACAGAAAGAACGCAGAAGAGGAATAACCATTCCCGAACCGGGGCTCGAACCCGGGAGGCACAGATCATGAGGAAAACGCAATACCCCGATGCCGGGACGCCGGCATTTTTGTGTATAAAGAAAATATGATTTAAAACATTTAGAGTAGTTTTTCTACTTTTGGTACGCTAGGTTTTCAAAAGGCTATATTATTTTCTAAATACATTAATAACACAGAATATATTCGAAAATAAACGACCTATGAAGCAGGAAGGGATGGGGGAATAAATGCTTGATGTTTTGGGGTTTCTTTCGGCGACATTTGCTGAGTCACTGATACAAGTTAAAGATTTTATTTAGACTACGAAGTAATTATTATTAAAATTCAAAAGCCTCGAAAATTATTCAGAAGGCTCTAGAGCCGGTTTTATGACTCTCGAAAGAACATTGAGTGAGATGTGTCCAATGAAAATCGAAAAAAAAAAAGATGATTTAAGTTTTTGTATACTAAATATCACTCCTAGAATGACCAAGGCACCGTTTCTAGATTTTGTTAAATAAATTGACGAAGCATGTCTTTCATTATTGTTACATTTAAAATTCGTTAATTTAGAAACTCTCGAGACCTGATCTGTAATTCTGAATACTGCAGAGAAAGATAATGTCGTATGATGAAATCTATGCCAAGAAAAAAAAAGCATATCACTCTTTACTGACTAATAAACGAAAACATTCAAGCAAAATGTTACATTCAGAAAATTCTAGTTTCTATTGCACAGTAAATTGTGTCCTGAATGATTGCTTAAATGTGAAGCATCACTGAAGAATATTGTTCTCAGATCGGAGATCGTCTGGAATCTGTCATTAGAAGAAAGATCTTTGAAACAAACCCGCGATTAAAAATCGCTGGTGCAAGAATGGAAAATGTTTTTTCCAAATTATTTTAGAATAGCGATTCATACTTGTTATATTTTTACTGCCTCTCACACTGATATACCTTCACTTGCATTATGAAAGAGAAAGGCGTTGACACAGTTTCCAAACTATTGTGGTGAAATCTTTATAAGCCAGGTAACATCTACGGTACTCGTATAATTACGTTTGTATCGTAGTCATATTACTAGACTACAAACTAAAATGATTCAATTCGGTCCTGAGTTAATCCCTTAACGGCGACCCACAACCTTGAATAGGCAACCTTCGCGCAGCTGTTGTGGCTCCCTCTATAGGCAGCAAAAGTCGTAAGGCGCATTAAATACTACAGCCAACATCGCCACCAACTAGCTCACAACCTCGCCAAAGCTTTGCGCAAATATATCGTTCGTCTAACCACCGACTCACTGATGGCAGAGTATGTGGTAAAAGCTTCATAAGGCATATAAAATCTACGGTACACTAGTAATTACTTTTGTATTGTGGTCTTGTTACTCGGCTGCAAACTAGAATGTTGCAAGTTCGGTCCCAGGGCAATATGCATCTGCTAAAGTATGATTCATGCCCTTCGCCTATCAAAATAGACTCTTTATAAAATCGTAAAAAATATAAAATGGTAAAAGATTTTAAATATCTTTTTGTTAGAGACCTACAATAGTTAGACTAATGCAGGATCAAAACATTCATTCAAAAATATGAGGAATGCAGATTTTATATTCCTCATATTTTTGAATGAATGTTTTGATCCTGCAGGGAAAAGTAGGGAATTTGTATTATTAAAGAACTAAGAAACAACTTGTCCTAATGCTTATTTAAATTTTAGGAGCCTTGTGGTGCCTGTTGGGCCTTTTCTGCCACGGGATCCTTGGAAGGACAACACAAGAGAAAAACTGGGCAGCTTATTTCTCTCAGTGAACAAAATCTCGTCGACTGCTCAACAGGTAATTTGGATATCCTACTGATGATTCCATTCAGAGTTCCAGCGAAAAAAATTGTTTCGATTTTAAAGTTTCAGACAGATTAAAAAGTTCTGTAATAAAGTTAAAAATTATATAAGCTTTTAAAATATTAGATTTGAGCATTGTAAGAGACTCAAATTTCAAAAAAAAAATCTTTCGAAAATATACTAAGAGATGATATTTCATAGTATAGAGTGGCCATAATTAAACTGACAGTGCTCGTAGTATTCTATAGAGCGATCTATTTGAGAGAATGGCGTCACATTTTGTAGGAAGATTAAACAAGACTGGGGAGGAAGGTTTCCTCAAAAAAAAGTTCCAAAAGTCACCGCCAGGGAATATGTGGCGCTGTGTAATAGAGAATAGAGTGTTAACATATGCAAATGAATACGGAAATAAAATTACCTTTTATTTTGCACATTTGCTGATTTAGTTCAAATGCAATACAGCACCATTTTTAAAAAAGCGAAAAAAGTACGTAAACACCAATAAAAAGCGAAAAATTACGTAAACACCGATAAGAGAACGCTGAGCAAAGAAGTTCTTTATTCAAATTTCACGTGACATCCATTGGCACAGTGCCAGCTGCTTTGGCTTTAAAAAGCAATTTGCTACTTTTCAATTTGTTACTTTTCGAAACAATCGGACTGAAAGTTTATTTGAAATGTCTCCTTCTTAAGTCGAGCGTGCGTTACTGGTCAAATTCTTTTACCTCAACCAGTGCAACGCGTCAGCCGCTCTTCGTGTTTTTAGAAAGCACCAAAAAAAATGCGTAATTGATTTGCATTTGTTAACACTCTATTATCTATTACACAGCGCCACATATTCTCTTAGAGGTGACTTTTGGAACTTTTTTTTGCGGAATCCTTCGTTCCCCTCTTGTTTAATCTTCCTACAAAATGTGACGCCTTTCTCGCAAATAGATCGCGCTACAGAACACTGTGAGCACTGTCAGTTTAATTATGGCCACGGCGTATTTGGAAAATCTTTTTATATTTTGTGGCTCAGAGATAATTTCTAATGATTTATTTTGCACTGCTGTTAACTGCCCATCATTTTATGTAGAGTTCTGTTGAAAGACTACCTAATGCAATTTTTCTCATGACAGGACTTTGAGAAATTTTCTTCGGCTCTTCAACGATCATGGTCTCTAAAACTCAAAACCGCTCTTCTTACAAAAGTTTATACACATGTAAAAATCACGGATGAGCTCGTAAATGAATCATGTAGCTCAAAGGAAGGGAAAATAGTAGGAGTTGTAATTTTTTTTTTTTGATCGTTGCATTATCTTAGAAATTGGAGTCTATAAATGATGTTCAAGCCTAAATTAATCATTATCGTTAAAATTAATCGTTAAAAAGAGATTAATTTTTTTTTTCAGTTCTATAGTTTGAAATTAGATAAAGGCACATGGTGTAAAGATTAAAGCTTGAATTAAACTAATTCAATAAAAAATTTGAAAGATTAATGGTAGCATTATTTAAAAACGGCCAGCTTAAAAATTTTCAGATGCTTCATTTTTTTAGTTTTTTATTTATATTTTTAAAAATGAGACTTGTTGTCTCTGTATTAAAAAATTTTGAAAATAGTATGTTGCATGTAACGTAATTTAGCCTTGCCTTCTAAAGCATATCTAATCTTTCTTGCCTTTTACGGTTATTGCCTTTATTTGGTCTTCTTGCCTTTTTTAAAATGTACCTGGATTTCTCCATATATATATATAGATAAAGAATTGTTTATTTCTTAAAAATTAACTTACATATTGTTACGAAAATTCTCACAAGAACGAAGCGGAAATGCTGACTTCTTTGTCTGGGAAAACGTATATTAAATACACGCAGCACAAGCTACAAATGCTCAGCGAATAAACTCTATTTAATCAGATAATCTCTGGTAACAGCAAAGCTATAGAACGCACGTCAAAAAGAAAAGATGCTTTCACAAGCTCAGCCAACTAACGTAGCTCGATCTCTGAACTGATCCGATTCTATTATTTACGCCTTAAACACCTTAAATAACGTCCCACTAAAATGGGACGCTGACTAAAATGTAAAGCCCCACTAAAAATTACCTTAAATAACGTCTAACTAAAGTGGGCGGGGCAACCGGGGAAAGCACTCGCTTGTTCCAGGCGATTGGGAATTTCTCCAATATTCTTTAAAAATAAATCGTTATTTCTTAGCTTCTAACTACACATTTTAGCGTTTAGTAAAAATCCTTAGGGACCTCATTACGTCACCAACACACCTACATTGCCAAATTAGTCAAATATGGTATTCTTCTGAAAACATTCCCCTTGGAACGGTCTTTTCTCACTGACGTGCGATTTCATTACAATTGCATACGATTAAATTATTTACCAATATTTACACAAAAATTCACATACATCTAATTTACACAAAATTCATAGCAATATTCATTTTAATTAACTTAATAGATTCATTTCCGTAGGCTGAAATGGGATTGCAATCTCGATTAACTGAAAAATTTAAATTAAAGGCTTATTGAAAAACAGCTAATTACACTATTAAACAACTCCATAATTTAAAAATCATCAACCCAAGGAAAAATAATTTTCTTAGATATTGAAATAAGTTTCTGTACTTGAAATCTATACTTTCTCTTAACGAAAACTTATAACAAATCTTTTGTATCGCTTTTAATATGTCGAATTTAGAATCAAAATATTTAAATGTGTTTTAATTGATAAAATTAATAAGTTTTACAAGATAATATTTATTTTATTTCTTTTCTAGAAAATGATGGATGCAATGGCGGAGATGTGAATACGGCTTTCGAGTACGTGGTCAAAAATGGAGGAATCGACACTGAGTCTTCGTATCCTTATACAGCCACTGTATGATTACTATTTGAAAAGCATTTCATTTCGGATTATGGTTATGATTTTACTAAACATTTAATTCTTAAATTTATACTTTCTTCATTGTTGAATTTCTTTTCAACATTAAAAAAAAATTAATATTATATATATATACTTTAAAATCGACTACTAAAATGCAAATAGTTTATTAGACAACATATTAGAATTAGTTTAATTTTGTGCAATATCCGTACATTTGCAACAGTGAAGTCATATCTTGAAAATGGCAGTTGATTCCCGAATTGTAACATGGACTGACCACTTATCTCTCTTCACATTCGCGGGAAATAAAGAATTTCGCCTGCGAAAATTTTTACCATTTTTTAAAATTTTTATACCTTTGCTATTTTTATATTTTTTGAAGGTACATTAGAGAGATATTATTTGCTCCTCTATTTTAGAGATGTATTATACTATTTTTGTTGTTGTGTCTTATGGCACTTGCCATGGACAAGCTCGCTGAGGTAGTCAGTGATTTAAGCCTAATCAGGGTCTCTTGTTTTTTAGTAGAACCAACTAGGGCCAAGAGGGCGACTTTGGCTACACACTCATCACACACATTCGCGTGCACTTTTTACAGCGGGACACATTCAAAAATATAACACATAACAGCAACCATGCCCGGGAGTCGAACCAAGGATGGCCTGATCACGCGGAAGACGCGCTACCTCTATGCCAGAACGCCGACTGCATGATGCTATACTACAGGGATATCAGTTATACAAAAAAATGAAAATCGACCCGATTTGGATGATTTGTTAGAGAAAAATATCCAATAAACTGAACTTTAGTTCCTAAAATTAAGTTTAATAAACCTAAGTTGTAAACAATGAAGGATTTGCATTATAAAGATACCATAAATTAAATTATT
>JAOUZG010035174.1:0-12004 GCA_026289955.1 Argiope argentata
ATAACATTTTTAAACTCTATATGCAGCCATATAAAATACAATACAGAATTTGAATCAAATAAAAATAGAGCTGCTGCATAAATTACATCCTCATGTTTTGTTTCTAATTAGAATGTGCTCCTTTTTATTAATTTTTTTCAATTCATTGTTATTATATGATTACATTATGATACATGCTTATAAGATACAATTTATTTTGTACCAGCCGCCTTTGGCGAAGAGTCGGTTCACCAATATTATTCCCGACTAAAGGTTTAAATCATTTTATATATAACTTGGTCTCATAATAAGTTTTTCAGCAAAATATTTTTAAGCTTCAAATTTCGATAGTCATATAATTCACTTATACTATTATGTATGCCTTAAGCAGTCCTATCTTTGAAGTCCGCATCTCTCTCTGATTTTCTATCAGTGCACGTAAAATTCATTTTAAAATTAAATTGAAAATGATGAGCTTCAATTAATATAAAGACCTCTTTACTCAATCCAAGCATGTCTTTAAATAAAACTATGAACTGAAAGCAGAATAGTCCGACATTGAAATTTTATGTTTAATACAAAAATTGAAACAATATAATTTGTTTAAATATTTTATAAGATATGAAGGAATTATTCAGCAAAAATTTCACAAGTTATTTGAAACCTTCAGTTTGTAATTTTATTTTTAGATGTATATAAATGCTCTCAATAATAAAAAATTTTAGGTTTACAAATATATTTCAAAAAAGTATGGTTTAAATTAACATGGTCTTATAGATTCATATTTTTAAAATATTCTTAATATTTTAACTTCTAAATAAATAAATAAGCAATTCTATCTTCTTCAAATCTGGCTGATTTATTCAGTTCTGAATATTGCAAGTTTAAAACAATCATCATTATCATAATCTAGACCAATTATTCTAGAGTAACTTTGATTGGCTTCTTTGAGATCTTGATAAAGTGATCTAATATCGCCAGTTTATATCGAATAGTTATGTTGAAATTTTCATAGATCGATCAGCTTCGATGATTCATTTAGTTGATTGGAATGCCACTTTTTTATTTAAGGACTTATTGTCTCAAGAATATTTTGTTAAATATGATTCACAGAGCAGATGATGTATGTAAAAATTTAATTCATCAGCATTTTTTCTCTCAAACTACTAATTATATATTTCACTTAGACAATTTGTTAAGAGAGTGTGTCCCTCTCCAAAAAATTAAGAAATTAGATGTTGGGCTCCGATTACAGAAGATGCCTTGTAGATGTTAAGCTATACTTGCCTTAAATAAAATTGTTTAATTGGATTAGTAATATATGTATAGTAAAATATCATAGAAAACGTTTCCATCCATTTATTTTCCAAAAATATCAAGTTTCATATTTGTTTCATTTTATACAGACACGCACCGAAAATGACAATTTCATATGTTTAATTTGGAATGATAGTTGATTTTTTTTCTCGTGAGAGAACACGATATTGTTTTGGTAGAAAGTTTTGATGTCTCCGAAATATGCGGTTAAAAATATTTTTATATGCTTTTACAAATTTTGCATTGTTAATTATTACGTATGCTTGTTTGAAAGATGATGCGTTTTCAAACAGCTGACCTACTTTTACCTGTATAGCTTTAATATCAAGTTACTTCTTTGAAAGAAGATGCGTTTTTATTTCGCATGATTCATTAAAATGCGGGGATAAATTACAATCAAGAAGGCGAATTTTTTGATTTGCACAAAATATCTCCTTCACATAAGTAAAAGTAACAATTCAAAACATGTCTTATAAAATATTTTACTTCTACTTAATATCAACTCCTTTTTGTTCGCCATTCTTTGAAATGACGTCATCTTCTAGTTCGTTTAAGATTTCTTGTTTTTAAATAATTAATCTCGCTCTCAGAAGATTATCGTTTGGTGCTTTTCTAAAAATTATTTTTCAGTTTTAACTGTCGCACTTTTGTAATATATTTTTACTTTGTATTTTTATTTACTTTAATTCTTTAATGGAATTGTTAGTTTTGATATTGCAAACGATCAAGAAAAGTTTTCTTTTGCATTTACAGTTTAAAAAATATCACATTTCCTATTTGTTTCATTTCATATAATCAAGTGGTGAAAATAGAATTTTTCTGTTTTATTTTTGGTAGTAATTAACTTTTTTAAAAATCAGAACTTCTGAAAATGTGATGGCAACATTTTATTAAAAGCTAATTTTTTTTTGAAATCCTCGAGAACATATTTTTTTTGCGATATATATTGTTGAAAAAAAAGATTAAATTAAATGTTGAAAAATTCATTAAAAATAGATTTTTTATTCGTAGGTCAAAAAATTAGTATGATTGAAAAGCTAATTTTTTGTGCTTTAACGTGATGTAATAATCGATTTTGTGCTGTAATATTTTCAGAAGTTATAGCGAAAAAACGTTAAAATTTGGCTTATTATTTAATTAATTAAAATTTAATTAAAAATTCAAAAAAGGGCTCCGAGGTGCATATTCTCGGCACCCAAGGTATACATATACCAAATTCGGTAGCTGTAGGTCGAACGGTCTGGCCTGTACAGCGCCAACACACACACACACACACACACACACACACACACACACACACACACACACACATCTTTATCTTTATCTTATCATCTTTATCTTTACTTACAATAAAGTACGATGTGTACTTTATTATAAGTAAAGACAAAGATGATAAACTATTTTTTTTCCTTCTGAGTTAGAATAAAGCATTAATCAAATTATATATATTTTCTTCGTCGAGACAAAAAGTTTGTTGTTTAATTTAAAGGGGGGGTGTCTGTAAGTTTCCTTTCACCAGTAAATGCAGAACCAAATTCTTTACCATATTTAGTACAGGATTGTCAAATTTTTTTATGAAAAACCAAAAAAAAAAATGTTTGAAATATACATTTTTCCTGACATTCATTACAAAAATTATTCTTCAAAAAAGAATACTATCGTGATTCCACAGAACAAAATAATTATGATACACAATTTTAAGATGATGAATTCACTATTTCAGGTTGATTGCATTTGGTAGAAGCTTCCAAAATGTCAGTAGATTTGCTAGATAAGGAATCAAAGGATTTATTTGTCCATCATATCTCAGCATTTTCAGACTTTGTCTGCTTCTATTTGAGAGACCTTTAGGCTTTCGGTAGTGAAAATGGTTCAATTTTTTAAACAAAATTTAGGAAAGCAAACACAAAAAAGGTGATTAAAAATAGAGTAAATTTCAATTTTAACCCTGGATAGAACTGTTTTTGTATCTAATCTCAAAGAAACTGAAACGAGCAATTCGAATATGAAATGAATGATTAACGAATAAACAAACCAAAACAAACAACAAAAGAAAGAAAAAGTAAAAGTTTTTAACATCTGCCAAAGAAAAAAAAAAAAAAAAAACGGCATAAAGTCAGAATTACAAATAAGGCTCACTAGCAGCGTTTGAAGGAAAATGAAACTGTTTTTACTGCAGATGTCCAAATGAAAATAAGTGGGCGTGGCATCCTAAAAATAAAAAAATAAAAACGCTGATATTGAGTTAACGAATTAAGGTATCAAAATAATGTTTTTCAAACTATAGCTTACAGTTTAAATATACATAAAAGATCAAAATAAAAATATCACAAATTTCATCGATTGTTTACATTTTTATCTTCTATTGTATCCTTAATCAGTTATTTATCAAATCAACGATTATCGGGTTTTTGATTTTATGGAATTTTAATCTTATTAAAATCACTTAGAAAGTTAGAAATATGGGTTTTTACATTGTTTAATATTTCAGTTTTATTGAAAAAGTAATATTAATAATATATAGCTTTTCAATCATATATGAAGGAGCTACAACTTTAGCTATCTAAAAAGTTTTTTTTAGATAGAACTAACGTTTCTGTTTCATCCCCATCTTCTTGACATGACTTCTAGAATAGCTGTCAGTTTGACTGCCAATTTTTCAACGAAAAAATTTCTCAATTTCCTTTTCCTACAGCATGATATTTTCGCAGATTCGAGAAGAAAAATATTGTCGTTTTGAAACGTAGCAAAATAGAGTTTCGACAGATTTTATGTGAAATATGCCACAGAATGTCTTCAACGAATTAGAATACATATCTTCAGTATTCCGTAAAATACTGAAAAGAATAAGAGAGTCTTTTTTTTCATTGTAGATTTAATACTTTTATTTCACTTTTATAAGATTGAATGTACTGAAACTATTCTCATTAAATATTATCACTATATTTGGTAAAACCATAATTTTTTTAATGTAATGACAGAATAATATTTTTATTTCAACGTTTTGTATTGGATTTGAGGCTTATAATTACAAAAACAAAAAAGGAAAGCTTAAATGATTATTATTCATCCCATTAATAATTCCATCATTCTTTATTTTCGTATGTTACTATTGTGAGTGTTTTCTTTTAATTATATGACGCATAGGAAGTTATGTTTCAATTATACGTTTCCCATTATTGTCGTTTCCACATAAAAGGTGCTATAGAACTCAGAAATTTAAGAAAATTAGGTAACTTGAGAATAAGTGATATAATTATTAGTTTAAAATTATTTTACAAAGTTTATCTATATAATAAACGAGCCGATACTAAAAGAATAAATATCCTTTTCTCCTTTTTATAATTCTATTTTTAGTCACATTGGTAATACTCCCTAGGAAATCCAATAATAATTATTATTTCTTTTCTGCCAGTTCTAAATGAAGGACGTATAGCTGTAGAATGCCTAGGGACATTAGATGTCCTGAGGACACAGAATGGACAATAGAGAGATCATTCAAGGTCACGTCACAGAGATGGCCAATTCATTAAGAAAGCCATTCTTAAATTTCTATGCCTTTCAGAATAAAGCATTTTTCTCATTTTACTGGCATTTTTGTTTTTTGAAAAAAAAGAAAAAAAACTTAGCAGAAAGTCTTTCTTTTGAAGTTTAAGGATATATTAAAAATATTACACGAATAAAAAAAGAAAAGATCTTAAAAAAGATTAATAAGCTGAAAGAGTTCAATTTTGCTATCTCTCTCACTCTCTCCATTATATAAATAACGAATTCAGTTTTTTCCCCTCCACGATAATGAGGTTAGGTTTAAAATATTTTTGGCCTATTATTTCAAACGATTCTTTTTGATTTCTTAATGTTTGATACATTTAAAATTAATTGTTAGTTAATCAATACTTTGGATTCATTACCTTCGAATTAAAAAAAATACTTAAGAAAGAAAAAGAAAAAATTATGTTTTGTATTCCGTTACTCTAACTGGTGTTGAAAATTTACGCATCTGCGTTGCCTCAATTGGCGTTGTAAGCTTAACGGCAATTGAGTGTTTTTTGTGTTTTTTCTCATTTATTTTCAACGGATACGAATTTGATTTGGTTTGCCCATGTACAATTGTTCGATCAATTATTTATATTATTTGTATTATTTAATAAAAAATAACTAAAATAAAAAAATCTTTGTTGACTTAAGTAGAAACAGACTTGTTTTTAATATTTACACAAATCAATTTTAATTCTTGTGTTAGTAAAATACAATAGTCAAATATTTCAATGACAATTAAATGCTCGTTTTTTTCGCATCACTTATAAGCAATAATATGACCTACATTAATTTAAAATTTCAAAAGCTTTAATCTTGCAAAAACGTTAAATTCAAATCATATGTTTAATTTTATACTTGAGCTCTCATGGAGAATATAACTATTATCAAACATTAATTACAATGCTTTAAAACATGTTATATTTAATGGTCTTTTAAACATTCTTTTAATGAAATATTATGAAGCGTTTTAATGAATGACCGTATTTTAATTCAAAGGAAAGAAAGTTTCATTTCATTTTTCCTAAACTGTAAATTGCTAATATAACAGTAATTTTCTGTGGATGCAAATGTGTTCAGTAAACGAATAACAAGTTTAAAATTAACCAGAGGAGATTATTTTATCTACTTTACATTAGACTAATGATGTATTTGATTTATTTTATTTTAATTTCAGCTTTTTTTACATTTCAATTTTCAATAATTAACTTTATAAGATCTTAAACAGCTTTTCATACTTTTTTTAAATTAAACATTTTAAATTCTGGCTTCCAGTCATCATTGTATTTACACACACATTCATTCAAACTTTTAATACATATATTTTAGAAATGCCATACTAAAATTTATTCCCTTTTAAGAATTAATTCTAATCCTAAAGGCTTTTAAATTAAAGTAATTTAAAACTATATTAATGTGTTTTTGATCAAATATAAATCCAAGCATCATTTCTAAAAAGGAAAAAAAAAATTTAAATTATTAATTATCAAAAATCTATTAAAATTTAATCTGGATTTATGATCTATTTTGGTTATGGCTTAGTAAATGTAAAACTGCTTCAATTCTTTTTTAAATTCTCGTTACAGAATCTTCATAATTATTTCTTAAATATAATACCTGATTTATAATTGGAGAAAAATTTTCTCAAATATTTAGCTTCAAATTTTATATGAATTTTAAAGAAATTAAAATTAAATAAACATGAAATTTAACTACTTTGTGTGTGGGAGTCTATAATGGTTTCTCAGAAAGGCATGATTTTAAAAATGTATTTATTTTGATTTTTTACTTCTAAAATAGTTCTTGTCTTTTTTGTTTGAACGGTATTACTATCTGCTGCACAGCGATTTCCCAAAACAAGTGGGCGTGAAATTATTTTTAAATAAATCATGATTATATATGTTTTTAAAGATTTTAATAACTATGATTATCAAATATGATAATATTTATGATTACTAAATATGATAATATTCTAGATTATTAAATATAATAATATTTATGATTACTAAATATGATAATATTCTAGATTATTAAAGATGATATTATTTATGATTACTAAATATGATAATATTGTAGATTATTAAATATATTATTTATGATTATTAAATATGATAATATTTATGATTATTAAATATGATCATATTTATGATTATTAAGTAAGATCATATTCTTGATTATTAAATATGATCATATTCTTAAATATTATATATGAATTTTATTTATGGTTCCTAAATATGATAATAATTATGATTATTAAATACGATAATTATAATGATTATTAATTTTGGTAATAAGTATGATTATTAATTATGATAATAATTATTCTTTTTTAAATATGATAATAATTATGATTGATAAATATGATCACAATTATGATTTGTAAATATGATAATAATTATGATTGATAAATATGATCACAATTATGATTTGTAAATATGATAATAATTATGATTAGTAAATATGATATTAATAAGATTATTAATTATAATAATATTTATGGCTATTAATTACGATAATATTTATGATTATTAATTATGATAATATTTATGATTATTAATTATGATAATATTTATGATTATTAATTATTATAATATTTATGATTATTAATTATTATAAAATTATGATTATTAAATAATGATTTTTTTCTAAGTTCAACATTTAAATTAAAAGTGACTTTGAATTATTTAATAACAAAGTTGACAAAAATATTGATTATGAATTTTCAATAAACATAGATCAATACTTTCAGCAATCCAAAACACCCGAGAAAGCAGCAAATAATTAATTCAGCAACATTATCTATCAGCTTCCTTATCTCATAGTATGGCAGAATCTAAGATCTCTTAGTGTGAAACTTTCTCTTTATATCATTTCCAGATCGATTAATAAGGAATTTCCCTAAAGATCTGGACATCTTAGGCATTAATTAGGTAAGATAGAACTAAAATTTCTATACTTTCTATAACCTCTAATTTTTCAGAATATCTCCAATTTTACTATAAGATTTGCTCAACTTTCAACATATGTATGCATTTTTCTTTCCTTTATGTACTAACAAAATAATGTTCACTTGTTTTTCATTTTTATCTTGTCAGAACATGATGTTGATTCGGGAATGAGGTTTGTAGTTTAGACGAAAAATAAAAATATCCGTAGGTGAAAAAAAAATAATTTTATTATTTAAGGAGAATTTAAAAAAATTAAGCTTTTAATAAAATGTTGCCATTACACATTACAAAAACGCTGATTAATAAAAATAAATTAATCACCACAGCAGATGAAACCTAGAAAATTGTCGTTTTGAGCCCGTGATTTTATGAAATGAAATAAATAGGAAACATGATATTTTCTTATACAATAAATGCGAGACAAAACTTTTTTTTATCGTTTGAAATACTAAAGTAACTCATTCGATGAAACAATTAAAATGAATAAAAATATAATTTAACTTGCACGAGCACGTGGTGCTTGGCTGTTCAAAAAATTACTTTCTGACATGATACATTGAAATATGCATAGCAGATTTCATTTTAATCTTTTTTAGTTTTTGAGTTTGCTGTTTCTGTACTTTTAAATTTATTCATTTTAATTTGCTTATTTCACAGAATAATTGAATATTTATAAATTAAAAGTTCATCTTGATCATGTTTTAACAACCGTATGTTTGTATAACGCGGATAACTTTAAGTGTTGCATTATTCTTGTTGGTCTTTTCGGCAGACAAACGATATTTTATCAAGTTTGATGTATGATATTAAAATACAAAATGAATTAATGGCTAAAAAATTAGGAAGTTGTATGCAAATTTATATTTTGATTAAGATATATCCCCTATTGCAACAAATTTATTAGTTCATTTCTTCTGATATAGGTACAATTTAAGATATATATTTAAAATGATTGTGGCCTTTTTTATTTATAATTTAAAAGCAGAATATTATACTACCAAATATTCAAATAATTATGTGAGTATCCAGAAAGGATTATAATCATCTACAATATTATATCAATTACTTTTCGTGTCCTTTTTGCTTGAATATTATTGTATTTGAGAACGTGAAAAAATTAATTAGAATCGTCATGATTAATTTTATAAATGATATTCTATTTAAAGGAAATGGGAATTAGTAAAAATATTTTTTTATTTTTAAAAATTATTTATACGAAAAACGGTTGATGAAATAAAATAAAATTATTCCAATGCACAAATATTCTATAAAAATATCATTTGGTTTTAAAAGGATTTTGCGAATTTAAAAAAAAAGCAGAATAAAATAAATTGGATAGAAAAAAGGTTGCACTTTCATTTATAAGCATTAATTTTTTAATTTAATAGGATCATAATTCAATGCATTTTTTTTGCTCAATAATTGACTTTTCAAAAGGTAAGCCCAAGAAAAAAAATAAAAGGACAATTTGGAAAAGTAAGATTTTTTATATCTTCCTTTAAAAGTACATTGAATGGATAAGTCTTCTAAATTAAGTTTTAAGCCATTTAATTTTGACATATTTCTCAAAAGTGATTATAAAACTCTGAAAGAAAGTATTTTCGTTCATATTCTTCAATTAATTCAATTTTTGCGCACAAATAAAAGAACAGATTTTTTTCCTTTCATAAAAAGTCTTCGATATTTATTTTAAATGTTGAAAAAGGAAATACTTCATAACGAATAATTCATAAATTTTTACTGTTTGACATGTTTTAGTGAATTACTAGTTAGTTCGAATTGCTTTCAATAAGTGGTATTTTTTTCATATTAAATCATTTTACACTGCCATTAAAATGTAATATTATAAATATAGCTAATTTCACAGTCAACACAAAAAAGTGTTTTGCTTGAAATAGCTGTCAGTTACTTTAAATTTCTAACTAAGATTTGTTAGAAAACATTCAATAACTATAATGACAAGTAAAAAATGTAATATTACAAATATTATTACATATTTTCTGTCAATACAAAAAAAGGTTTTTTGCTTGAAAGAAATATCGATAACTTTGAAATTCTAATTAAAGCTTCTTAAAAATTAATTCATAACAAGATGTCTGGAGAAATGTAATATTATAATATATCGTTAATATTTTCTGTCATGACACAAAAGTGTATAGCTTGAAAGTATTATATATGACTTTAAAATTTTAATTAAGGCTCGTAAAACAGTCATTTAATAACCATGATGTCTAGAAAAAATGTAACATTCAAAATATCGTTTATATTTTCTGTCAACACAAATAAAAGCTTTTTGCTTGAAAGAACTACAGATCACAATAAAATTCTAATTTAAGCTTTTTGACATTTATTCAATCACTTGATGTCTAGAAAAAATGTAATAATGCATTTATCGTTAATTTTTTTTGTCAACACAAGATAGCGTTTTGCTTGAGATAATGAAAAAATCACTTCAAAATTTTAATAAAGACTTGTTAACAGTTATTTAATAATTACGATGTCTAGAAAAAACGTAATATTACAAATATCGTTAATATTTTATGTCAGTAATAAACCGTTTTGATTTTGAAAGTATTATAGATCATTTTAAAATTCTAATTAAAGCTTCCTAATAATTATTAAATAACTAGATTAGAAAAAGATGTAATATTGCATATATAGCTAATAATTTCTGTATTTTCTATTTAAGGCTTGTTAACAATTATTCAATAACTAGATGTGTAAACAAATATAACATTACAAATATAGCTAATATTTTCTGCCAATACAAGAAAGGTTTTGTTTGAAAGAATTTTAGATAAATTTAAAATTCTAATTAAAGCTTGTTAACAATCATTCAATAAATAAGATGTCTAGAAAAAAATGTAATATTACAAACATCGTTAATATTTTCTGTCAACACAATAAAGTTTTTTTGCCTGAAATAATTATAGATAACTTTAAAATTTTAATTAAGGCTTGTTGACAATCATCCATTTACTATATGTCTAGTTAAAACGTAATATTACAAATATTGTTAAAATTTTCGGTCAGCATAAAAAAACCTTTTTGCCTGAAATAATTATAGATCTCTTCAAAATTCTAATTAAGGCTTATTAAAGTTTTTTCTAGACATCTTAGTCATCATCAATAACTAAGGTGTTCTGAAGAAACGTAATATTACAAATGTCATTAATATTTTATGACAGTATTAAAGCGATTTGTTATTGAAATTATTATAGATCATTTTAAAATTCTAAATAAAGCTTGCTAACAATTATTCAATAACTAGATTAGAAAAATGTGTAATATTACAAATACCGCTAATATTTTTCGTCAATGCAAAAAAGTATTTCGCTTGAAAAAACTATAAATCACTTTAGAATTTTTCAAATTAAGGCTTGTGAAAAATTAATAAATAACTAGAATTCTAGAAAAAATAAAATATTACAAATATCGTTAATATTTTATGTCAATACAAAAATGTATTTTGCTTGAACGATTTACAGAAAACTTTAAATTTCTAATTAAGTTTGTTAAGAATTATTGAATAACTAGATGTATAAAAAAATTGTAATATCGTTAACATTTGCGGCCAACATAAAAAAAAATATTTTTGCTTTACAGATCATTTTAAAATTCTAATTAAGGCTTGTTAACGGTCATTCAATAACTACGATGTCTAGATAAAATTAAATATTACAAATATTGTTAGTATTTCATGCTAATACAAAACTTTTTGTGCTTGAAAAATTTATAGATCATTTCAAAATTCTAATTAAGGCTTGTTAACGGTCATTCAATAACTAAATGTTTTTGCTGTAAGAGAGGTTATCTCTAGCTTGCTCTAGAGAATTATCAGAATGTTCCGCATGTAAAATTTTAAAATCTGTAATTACGTTATCTCTTGAATAATTCTTTTATGTGCTTAATGGGTTTTTTATCATAAAGGAATCAAATTTTAGATGATTTTAAACATATGAAGCAAAATCTCACAAACTGCATAAAAGTTTGAGCATGCTAATTTATTTTCTCTCTAACCTTGTAAGCAGAAATCGCAAATTAGATTATAATTACCTTCTCTGGCTAAAGTTTAATTTCTGCTAAATTAAATGAGCTCCGTCATCAAAATAAGAAAAGTCGACTTCTGCAATTTCTAAAAATAGCAAAAAATATAGAAATTTACAGCTAAATTAATAGGCTCTTAAAAACTTTATAATACTAATCAATTAAGAACAAAAAAC
>JAOUZG010035186.1:0-25423 GCA_026289955.1 Argiope argentata
GTCGGATTCTTATTTTATTTTTATTCCTGTTTATTTTTATTTAAGTGGTATTTTTTACTAATTTGGTTATATACTGAGGTATATTTATCCTGAGTATACATATGTAACGTCATCCGCATTCATTTATAAATGGAAAGCAGTTTTCAAAATCGGGGCCCAACATCGTGGAGAAAACGCATTGACATTATTTTATTCCAGCAGTGTGGCACAAAAAGAGCAAGAAGGCGTAGAAAAGGCCTAAACATTTCTTTCTGGCCTCATATATTCTCATGAATCACATGTATAGATTTCTGAAAGGAACTCTTATACATTTGACCTTATGTTGACCTTTAGACAAGGGAGACGCAGAATTTTTTTTAAAAAAAAACCTATTTATATAAGTGATTTATTATCCATCCACTCGGCACGTGAACTCAATGATATTTAGTCCTCTTCATGATACTTTGATTTATTAAACAGGAAAAGTTTAATGGATTAGGAAATAGCATTTTTGAAGGAAGTTACTACGAGCTAAATTAAGACAAAACTTTGGGAATTATTTACATTTAAAATATCATTTATCTATCTTGATGTTTCGAGATATGTATGTGTATACTCATGAAACTAAGTATCAAGCTCAAGCCACAATAAAGTTTTTTCTTTCTCAAAAAATTATTACCAAAAGGTAATGTTACCGTCGCTGGAATTCCCGTTTGTAAATATTCGTAATGGGATTACGCCCTCAAGTAAGATTCGAAACAGAGCGCCCTTCTTTTCCGTCGAGTGCCCCTCGGCTATCTGAATCCCGTCACTCACTGTCAGAAGAGCGCTCTCCGTCCCATCAACCGCCCCACAACAGATCGCATTCGACGAGGACTGTCTTGAGTCAAAAGATAAAAAAGGGAGCACTCACTTGCCACTTTCGGCGGATGATGAAGCGCTTCAGCTTCTCGGTGGAGAGGGGCCGCTTCTGCGTGAGGCCCGCTGTCGCCAGCCAGGGGTGCTTCATACACTGCTCGGAGCTCAGGCGATTCCTGAAATGGAAAAAAAAAAAAGGATTACCTTTTGACCATACATCTTAAAACTGTAGATGTGTCTAGCGGTGGATGTGAATCAGGTACAGTTATAAACCATTAGAAACCAGCTACTATTTTAACAAAATCGAAAGCATTGCTTAAAATTGTTCTATATGTTCTTACTGTTTGCTGGGAAAATGTAAACTAATTTCATCTTTAATTTCAAGGAATAATTAATAATACAAGGGAGAATTTTAAAAAATAGGCATCAGAATTTTTGTAATGTCTTGCGGAAGTAGCTCTCTCTGGAAATATATACCTTGAAATGGATTCCTTCTACCACAGTTGGATCCCATTGCAAGTCACGCATCAAGAAATCGATTCAAATTTTGTTTAAACATCAAATATGATAGTTAAAAAAAGTAATAGACATATTAAGATTTATAATATTCTTACACCCGCATTTTAAAAAATAAATTATGCAGGAAAAAAATCAATTTACGAATTGTGTTCGATCTTTCAACTAGACTGCAGTCGGTTATTCAATAATGCAGGCAATGCGAAAAGTGTCGTGGCAAATACTCTTCTTCTCTAGATGAGGAATCCTTCAAATTCGTTCTTTTTGACACTATTATTATTTTGAAATAAAATTTCCATATACCGCTTCTATTAAAAGAAACGTTTGTTATCCGTTGCTTTATGTTGTTTTTCTTCAGCTTCATAAATTACATTAGGTATCCGCCTGCGTTAAAAATCGGTTTTGGGCCAAATTTTAGAAAAACAGTTTTTATCGTTTTATTTCAATGAACATCCTTTTTATGTTTTTATTTCTACGATAACTAGAAAGAAAACTAGTGTATTTTTACGTAAAGGTCGAAACCAGAAGTTCCTTTAAATTTGACGAAAGTGAAACAATTGGAAAGAGGTTTTCAACATTATGCGAATAACTGAATATTCGCTCACTACTTTTATGTAATTTCAAATATTTATGTCTTATGATTTTTCTGAACATGCCTGCCTTTTTAACTTTAAATACTAACATTTCGGAAGAAAGATAACGCTTACATATAATTTTGTAGAAAGATTTTATTGCTACTGTGGGATAGTCAACATAAACAACACAAATAACATTAACTTAAATTCAACCGAAAACTGATAAAGACGTTTTCGCCATACGTTTGATTTCATACGTCTGAACAAATTTGTGGACAAAGTCACTAACAGTTGATGCAAGTTACATGTATGAAATGCCAAGATAAACCGGAAATGTTGCCAAAAATCACAATGGATCATACATCAAATGATCTTTATGACTGCGAATTTTTAGTTGTTTATACTCAAATTGAATGTAGAATTGAAACGAGATTTTATAAATTTTTTTTAAATATACTCTTGCAAAAAAGTTTGTGAAATTGAAGAGTCGGACCTTGGTTGTAAAACGACAGTTGCATACCTTCACGAAAGTGTTAGTAGATTTAAAACTTTAATATCAGAGTTAGATAGGACAAAAACACTTATTGCTTCCTTCCCTTCTTTGGACCTTCTTTGCCAACAATAAAATTGCTCGGGAAAAAATGATGATGAATAATGTTTGAATTGAATAAAAATTGCTTATGGTAAGTATTTTTCTATTAAGTTGTTGGATTCAACAAATATTTCATTTATTGCTCTTTTTGAAAAGATGGAAGCAATAGTTACTTTTTTTAAGAAAAATCTAGGATAAATAATATTTCTACAGTTCAACTCAAAAGAATTTTTTTGAGCACATTTTTTAAAGCTTCATTCAATTCTTTTTAATTTTCCCCCGCAATAAAATGGCTTGGAGAAAAAAAATGGTCTAAAGAGAACAACAAAAACGAAGAGAAGAAAGAATAAAATGTATAAGTGTGTTGAATTTTTAACGAATTTTTCGACAACTTTATATTAAAAAATATGTTTTGTACCTAAATATTATTTCTCTCAAAATCGATAAATTTTTAAAAATCTCAAACCTATATGATTTATTCAAATTCGTGTACTACATTTTCCTAACTTGGCAAGTAGTTTTACATATTATTCTCAAAGAAATTTACTATATAATTATAATTTCGTCACAATTTAGAATTTTATGGCCAGTGGTTGTGCTGATAGTTGTGCAAATAGTAAAAAAATTTATACTATTCACTACAAAAATTTATAAAATATTTACTTTTGAGAATTCATATTAGACACCGGTTCATCATCTAGACAAACGTATTTCAAGCATTTCAACATTCTTTATCTGTAGTTTTAACCTTTTAATTTTGTTTAAATGGGTTATGGGGTTTTGTGAGTTTGTCAAATTTTACTATAAACTTTAACCTTATAAAAATAACTGAGAGTTAAAATAGTTTTAATTGCTTAAAGTACGCAATTGCATTTTATGCAATAATTATCATAAAATGCAATTAAAACTTTTATTTTCAGGATATATAATCGCCGAACATGTGCTGATACCTTAAATTATCCGAAGTGACAGAAACATGCAAAATTATAATTATATTTTAAAACTTCGGCTTCTCGAACGTAGAAAATTATTCATTCAACTGAATAAAAGTTGTGATTTGCACGATTCCCATGGGAAGTGCATTTTAGAATACCTGTTCATTAAAATTCTAAAGGGTAACAATCAGTCGATTCTAAGAAAGTAACAATGAATCTCTTAGCAAAGTTTATATACAAGTAAATTGTCAATATTAGTTATCAATTTTACACTGTTTCAAAATTTAAAAAAAAATCTTTTCAATGATATTAATTTAATATGCCTCAAATTCTTTTATTGATTTGTGACAACCATTTAAAAATATTTTTCCTAATTTCCAACGATAGATTACATTGTTTCCCCGCAATTCAAATCATTTTCAAATATTTATTCACGTGATGTTCTTCGATTCTTTCATTGCCAAAGAAAGATTCTTTTTAATACCTGCACAGACGATTAGAAATAGTGAAGTAATGATATCGCAAAATTTAGAAGGTAAGTGAACCGGACATTTGCGTTTTCTAATATAGACTATGATCCCATGGGCTGGCCTCCATTAGAAAGATTCAAGCACAAGGAACTTATGCAAGACAATTAAAATAAAGAGTTTTCAATACCTAGCATTTTCAAGGAAAAATGGCCACGCAGTTACATCTAAACTATTTAAATGAATTGTAACCACTATTTCCGGCAAACCAGATGGTCGCCAAAGTTGACCAGGATACAATAAGATGTGCTCCGTAATGTAACTCACAGAAGAAGTTCCATCTGAGAAAGGCAACCCGTCTTTAATAATGATTGTTTTTAAGTGTAAAAACTGATAAAATATGAGAAAAATATGAAACGCATTACCTGACATTTTTCACCAGCAATTTCGAGATGAAGTCCTTGGCGTCTTCCGAGATCTCATCGAAAGCTTCGTCGTCAAAATCCATTTCTCCGCGAGTGATGTTCGCAAATGTTTCGGTGTCGTTGTCACCCATGAACGGCGACAAACCCGAGAGACTGCAACATGGGAGGGAAAAGAGGAAGAAATCTTATAAAACAGCAAGATCACGCAATAAATTTTCTGTGTGCAAGAAACTAATGCTTACTGCTCCCCTCTGCAGTAAACTTTCCTTTAATAATATACTATAAATGACTACAATTTATTAAATTAAGATCGTGCAACTGCCCTTCTTATAGATCAGAATTACAACACATAAAGAGCGTTATTTCATTCTAGTATATTATTTCATTTCTACAGTTATGTTTGCAATAGATTTGATTTTGTTCTGTTTGATTGCTGTCCCGTTTTGAAGCTCTGGTGGAACTACTGAGGCAAAGCCGTAGTATGAGGAGTCAACACCCAAGTAATACGATTCTTTTAGTGTACGATCGATCGTTTTCAATGGTTTAGAAATTGAAAATGGTGCCTGGGGCATTATCTTATGATATTTCATTTGAAAGAGTTGTAAAAATGCAATAATATTTTACCCTTTTGGGGCTGCCCATATCCGATGACCGGGCCATGGATACCTTTCTTGCCTCCGCAGTTGCTACATCACTGCATTGAAGGTGGGTTCGATTTATCATTCAGAAGGGAATGTTACCTCAGTGACAGAATACATTATATTTCACCAATCTTTATACTTTATGAGTGGAGGCCGGATTTTCATATCACCTCAGAAATGAAAGCTATGTTTTCTTGAAAAATAGGCTAAATATCAAAAAATTACATTTTTTTACCTTCCTATACTTTTTATAAGAGTATTTTTAATACCAGCTATAGTGAAAGTGTCGTGATGGAGTTTTGAAAGCTTTTTTTTTTTCATATTTCCCCAAAACACGTCATATGCAACCGTTTTATTATAAAACAGTTGAGCAATAAACATGTTATTCGTTGGAGCCTTTCGCTAACAGCCAGTTCTTCTTAATGATTTATTTAGTCAGAGAAACTCATTCTTATCCTTCGCACTTAAGGCCTTTGTTAATATGCTAAGTTACGAGCTTTTGCGACATTTTCTTAAGTTTTATGAGTCGTGAGGCAATTACAGGATCCGACTTACAGGACGTAACAAATGACGCCGACGCTCCACATGTCGCTGGCAGGACAGACGGGCTCGTAGTTGATGACTTCGGGGGCCACGAATTCGGGGGTGCCGAATAAAATTCGAAGACTGTCATCCTGCTTGTAGATTCTTGCGAGTCCAAAATCAATTATTTTGATCTAAAATAAATACATTTATGAAACGGGTGATATTATCACAAGGAGTTTTAATTGCGTAACGATTGACAAGATGCCTTCGTGACATATTTAGTAACAATATTTCCGTATGTTCATAAATACTCTCTTCAATTACTTAAGTATAGTTTTAATGCCTCGTATGTTGTGTGAATTTTTAAAAATGAAAATGTAAAAAAGGGACAGAAAGTATCTTTATTTACATATCTTAACAGACACAAATAATATCTTAACGTAATCGTTAATGAAACATCAGAAAATGCATGAAAGCTATGATAAGATCTCTCTGCAATCAAAATATTTTTAAAAAAATGTCGCAATATTTAATCATTTGATAAACACATTCAATACATTTTTATATCAAAAATGCCACATGCATAACAGTTTAAATTCTAAAATCTTCGCTGATGCTTAAAATTTATGAAACGTAAGTAATTTTTTGGTGGAAAAGCTAGTTTTAGCTAAGCTGCTTTACACTCATTGTTCTAAATGTTTTGTATGTAATCTACAATTTATAAATTGGAAATATAATGCGAGTATAAAATACAGGTTCCTAATAAATTATATTTAAACAGAAAATCTCTAAAATCAAACTTTGAACTGATTCTATAACTCATATTTTTTCATATTTATTCGAGTGTTTTTTTTTAATTTCGTCCATACATTTGATATGAATCGGTTTTGAAGTCCCCTGATAGCTATGGAGGATGCACATTGCCATTTTTACCCACAGTCAAGCGGAGGGGGGACGACATCTAAATCGTGTTCGTTATTAATCATAGCTCTATGATTTCTCCCTTAAAGACTTAATTCAATAAATTTAGAGAAAGAAATTAACATTAAAATGTCTTCCTAAATAATAAAATGTAACACTGTTTTGAATATAATTGCAAACATTAGACAGACAAATGAATAACTATAGCAAGAAATGTCGCAACTAGATTTACGGCAAATAAAAAGTAAATCTTAAAAAATAATGTTTGATAACATGTAATATTAAGCAACTATGAAGTTGAACGAAACGAAAAAAAATATTATCTAGTAGGAGGAGGGCATATTAGAAGAATTTGTTAAATTGATGATTCTGGGGGGGGGGGTACGGGAAGAAATTCAGATAAAAACCTTAATTGCGTTAAAATGGAAAAAAAATTTAACAAAATAAAATGAATTATAAATATATTAACTGCAGTAGTTAGAAACCAAAATACAGCTAATAGAACTAAAATTATAATAATACCTTATGCGAAGTGCGCGTTTTGCACAGAATGTTTTCTGGTTTCAAATCCAGGTGGAGGACGTTGTTCCTGTGCATGTAGGCCACCCCGTCGCATATCTGACGCATGAACAGAATGCAGTCCTGTTCAGTCAGCACAAAATCGTCTGCGATCACTCTTTCGAACAGCTCCCCGCCAGAGATGCTGGAATACAATTTTAAAAATAGTCAAAGAATTGGTTCGCTTAGCCTTAATTTTTCAGATAATTTAATCGCTACAATTCTTTAGCCTGCATTTCAAGATTTCTTCAAAACATAATCAGAAGAATAAAGGTAATTTATTATTATGGGAGCTAAATTACATCAAGAACACATGCATATATATTTCGTACAAAAATTATCCTCAATTTTTAATTGCATTTTTACGTACTTATTGAAAATATTTTGAGGTTATGGTAATGAAACAATTTATAATGGGCTAATCTAAGATTTTTTCCACGTCTATTGGATGAAATAATGACGATTTGGGATTCAACTATATATTCATATATAAAATCGATTCATCACAAATAGTTTAAAGGCGGCGCATTTCTTTTTTCAGAGCATGAAACGAAACATCCCCGTGGCTTACTATTCCATGACCATGATCATGTTCCTTCCGCTCTCGAATGCCGCCAGCACCTGCATCAGCTTAGGGTGGTGGAGTCGGCTCATGATTTCGATCTCCTGCCGCACTTTTTCCTTGTCTTTGACTTTCAAGCACCGGATCACTTTCGCGGCCCTCGGACGGCTGCACGACCTCTCCACACAGCGATACACGGTTCCAAAGCGGCCTCTGTTCAGAAGAGAAAATGGCACACATTTTAGAAATTTATTCCAAAAACCAGGAAGAATAGTAGAATTTTATTATTAGATGTCGAGAAAAAAATTCATTTTGCAGACATCAATCTCACTAAATATTTATACATAATGAGAACAAAAATGCTATTTTAGTAGCCTTCATTGGATATTCTGACACACTTCCTACATTCATAAATTCATATCGGTTTTTAAGGAATCATAATGAAATGCATGTTTTTTTTTCTTAAAATTTTAAATCTACGGTACAGTTTCTGTTGCATAGGATCAGATAATTTATACAGTCGTCCGAAACGATGTACATATAATCACGACATAAAATACGTTTTACATAAAATATATAAACCCTGTAATTGATACCCAACTCTAATCGATTGCCATGTGGAAAACTTGATGAAGCCACCAACGAGTAAACCCATCCATCACGAAGGAATAAGCGACGGTGATAGCGGAAATTTGCAAACAAAGGATCCTCAAGAGAAAGATACATATCGGTCCAGAAAAAAGCAAGAACATTACATTTTTGCATTACATACTGAATTGTATGACATTAATAATGTAACAAATAGGGTAAATGTTTTACATTAGGAAAGATGTAAAGACAAGAACAGATACAATTTCCTGAATAGAAGATCTAATGAAATTTAATGATATGGGACATTTAGTTTCTAAGTCATCTGAATCTATGTTTTTTCTGTAGTGTCACTTGATCATGCGATTTATACAGCTTCCTTCAGTGATACACTGGCAAGTAGGGCTTTCGTCATAGAAATTTTTTTAATGTACAAAAAATACATCATGTCCTGTATAACTATATATATCCTCAATTCCTTTAATAAAAACGTTATGAAAATGTTGATAAGTAGTTCTCCCCTTAACGAACTTCTTCCATCTCTTTTGCCATTTCTTAATAATTAAGGTTTTGGCCTCAATTCTGAGTTGGATTTTGGACTCATGAAAAGATATTTATTGGGTTTCTAAGTTTAAAGCGTCCTTGGCTATTGTATCTGCCTTTTCATTTCCACTACACCCTAATAGTGTAGAGCCTGATTACAGGCTCTAATAGTGCAATCAGGCTCTACACTATTAGAGCCTGATGAGCTCTAATACAAATAATTTCAACACCAATTCAGGAACTTTTTCTTTTACATCCAAACATCAATTTTTTTCGTATCACCAACGGGAGCAAGAACCATTAAATCCTATCTTAATCCAGAAACGATCTCTACTGCTTTTAAATTGAATTGAGCTACAAACTCCAGAGCATTTCTGACCCTGCAATGACTAAACCCTGTCCGATCCAATAAGAGGGCATCATTTAAAAACAATTTCTTTATTTACAGCCATATGTACTTAAAAACAACTCGTTCTCATCTAGGTTAATAGGACTGATAATATTTACATCTCAGTTGACAGTTACACATGAATAGTTCCTCGATTCATTTCGAGGAAACGACCTCACAAGAAAAGCTGACAGGCTGTTAGCGCATTAGGCTACTACCGGGATAGCTCTAGAAATCCACCGATTTTTATCGGGTGGATCTTAACTCAAAAGCTCGAATCACACGAAGATCCTCTCGTCTCCTTCGAAACGGCGATTATCCGAAGTCTTCCAAGTCTCTCCCAAAAGTCTCGCATTTTATCTTGTGTCAAAACTCCGCCTCTCATTTTCACATTGATATACTTGAGCTAACTGTTACCCAATAGCTGTTCAGAAAAAACCTCATTGGCCTCCAGTCGATCTTGGGAATGTTCGTTAATGTTCCACCCTCGTAGCTGACACTTCACAATGAAAAAAAAATAAAGATTTATATCCGAAGGGTTCAACACTCTAGACCTTTGAAAATACAATTCATTTCCTCGGAACGACGAAAAAAGAGCTTTTGGTTGACACGACGGTTGTGCACGAAACGAAGTGTTGGTTTGAGAGAAGATTACAGTGATCAACAGGTAAAGGAGCTGAATATTTACAACCACTTCTGCCATAAAGACAGTTGTATTGTCATTACATCTAAATTTTTAAGATTTCCTCGCTCTTTATAATAATTTATAAAAGCACAACTCACCCCCCCACACACATTTGATCCATCTTTATAAGAACAATTACCTTTAGCCGAACTATCCACATAGTAGTTCCATGAAATTCCTCTGACTTCTCACGGTGATGTAGACACTTCAAAACCAATGTTACGCCTATTATCTGAATATTTTACATTCTTTTCTTCTCTAATTAACTTAACTGCCTCCTTTTTCTTTTAATAATTATATGGGAAGAAGATAACCACTGAGATTTTGAAGTGCCTCTGTAGATGCCGAGCTACAGTTAAGTTTCTAGTTATGATAAGCAAAGGAATACATCGAAGCTGTCGAAGTTTATCTATTTGCCTAACTTTTCCAATAAACGAAATCTCAGACCCATCATCTTACACTTTTTTGAAGTACATTTTTGCATATTTTCTTAGCTTTAAAGGAAGTAAGATCCCAAGTAGTCTTGGTTAGTTTTCTTATTATTTAGTGTAGTTAATCCTACTTCGTTTAAGTTTGGAATAAATGATATAAAACAAAACGGACTCTTAAATTCTTTAAGTTTTTAGTGTATGGTATTATCTTCCATTTAATCCAATTTCTGGAAAATGACTTCTGTCTTTTCTATATTAAACTTGGCATATTTTCATTTATTTGAAGTAAAATCTTATGTTTTTTTCTACCCATCTTCCATAATTTTAATTATGACTTCGAATATATAAGCAGAATGAAAAGATGCTTCAGTTCAAATCGTCTGTTAAATCTTGTACTTTAAATTCAGGATTGTTCTTGAATGCGCAGTAACTTGTTCATAATTAACAATCATAAAACTGAACCAGAACTACCCCATTATGTTAAGTGAAAATTAAAACATGTAACATCAAGTAAGGTTCTAAAAAATTTGAAAAACAAGGGAGAAATACATAATAACATACGATGACAAAAATTGAGTGAACAACTAATATTTATAGCACATTTTAGTAGTATCTGGATGCTAATTTTTTATTTATAAAATGTTTAAACCAAATTAGCTTACTTTTCTTTGCAAAAATATCGATTTCTTGCCTTTTATGAATGTACCGAAAACTGAAGTTCATTCCCCGATCAGTTTGATCAACTATTTGTAAAATTCTCCGAAATGCAATTTACTAATAGCACACATTTTGACACTTAATGTACATTTTCTTGTAAATCTACAACGGCTCAACAAATTATCTGGGAACTGTTTTCCCCTAAATATTTTTATCAATTCCTCTATTAATCTTCATTTTTTGTGTTTTTAGAGTCAACTGCTCTAGACAATTTCAAAAACGATGATAAAAATGAAGAAATCTCACTAAATTAACAAACAGAACTTCTAAGGAAATTAGTCATAATGTGTTCGTGGAATTGAGCTTAAAACTTCTACAAGTTTCAGTTTCTTTTTTTTCCCTGAGAATTCATCTCATAAAGATTAATGAAAAAAGTGCATCATTCAATAAAAGAAACTTCAAGCTATTCCGCAGGTTATTAAACATTCAGCGCATTTCATTTAATTCCATACATTATGCGAAATTTACATCTACAAAAAGTGAAAAAATTTGTTTGATCAGAAACATTTCACAGTAAAATAAGAAAAAAATAAACTGAATTAAAATCAAATCCTACGGTCCAAAATAAGTAGCGGCATGAATTAATAGATGATAAATTTTTCAAGCATTTAAAGTATTTCATAAAAAAATGGAAATATATGGCAATGCAACAGCGTCCTCTCGAAGGAGTCGAGACCACTTGAGAGGGCGTTCGATGCGCGAGACATATTTTTACGTCCTTTTTTCGCTGGGAAGCCAACGTAAAGCCACCGTCGACGAGAAATTGGAGAGGAGAGGAATGTTATTTGACCAGCCTTCGGATCCTCTGCTGTACGCCTACGCGGGTCATCCCTCGCACACACCACTTAACAGATACTACTTGGAACAGCTGTCTCGGAAAAGAACACTTTGCATATAAAAAATTATTTTTCTCAGAAAACTTCGCATGTGGAGTACGTGTAAACATGGATGCATCCGTTCGGCTTCAAGTTTTGCGCAGAATCGCTGGGAAAATTTGGACAGGTTTTGGTATCGGTTTGACATCCTTGTCAAAACTACTCAATGCATTTTTCTGTCCTTATTAAAGTAAGAGTTACTTAAAACACCTCGACTATTATCGACCAGAGAGAACGACCTCCAAAAAATGCATAGACGTCATAAGGGCTAAGAAGGAACCAAGATAAATGTTTAAAATTCAAATAAGAAGTAAAAGAGGTCATAGTAAAATTTTGAACCTTAGAAGCAAATACATGCATTCAAAAACACACAAATATGGCGCTTCTTTAATATCTCCATTTATTATCATGTGAGAGTATGATGTTGTTTTGGTTAGGAAATTTTGATGTCTCCGAAATTTACGAGCAAAAAATAAAGACTATGGGGCACCGGGAATAATCGGTTGAAGAGTTCTTTTACCTGCTTTCACCAGTATTGCACTATTATTATGTATGCTTCTTTGAAAGCAAATGCATTTTCAAAAGGCTGAGTTGCTTTTACCAGTATTGTTTTATTATTTCGTATGCTTCTTTGACAGCAGACGCGTTTTTAAAAAATTGAAATAGAACTATGACACCATAGCTGTTATTTCAACTCAAAATTGGTCGAGCTCCAAAACTTTGCCAGCTAGCAAAATTGAAGACGGGTCTAAGAATATATATATGTATATATGAGGGATAGAGACCGATAGAGAAGTTTCGGGATTGGTTCAAAACGATTTAAACTGGCTATTGACTTAAATTAAGACAAATAGTGACTAAAAATAATAATATTCCCAGAATGATAAAATCTACAATCTCAAATTTCAAGTTATTTTGTAATAATGTTTTAAATATTATTTATTTTGGAATCTTGGTGAAAAAAAACTGATATAGAATTCAAATAATTCTTCAGTCTTTCTAGATTCAATTATCCGATTCTCAATACGTAAACAGGAGATAGTTTCGGCATATGAATTGCAGCAGAAAAGCTCAGATGTGTTTACAAATCTTTATACGATACAGAAACAATTATACCACTTTCAAATGTTTCAGCGATGGAATGGTTGTCCCATATCAAAGGTTTCCGAAATGTCATAAATCACAGAGTTTTAATTTTTTTTCCCCTGCTGTTATTGTTTCATCTGTATGAGGAAGAGAATTTCGATTAAAATATTTATTGAGAAAAAATTTTTTAACATCTTTAGGATAATACCAGAAATCTAGAATGATCGAAATCTGTACTATTTTCCAACTAAGAAATCTCTAATGGTGTTAATGCGAATGAATTTAAAAATAACTATTACAGACTTAATTTTAAGCAATAAAAAAGAAAGAGAACAATGTTAAAACTTACTTTCCCACTTCTTCTTTGAGATCAAAACGCTCTGTGAAATTGTTTCCGCTTTCTATCGTAATCGGAGCAGACAACTCTTCAGCTGAAAATATAAAACCTCGTTTCATTTTTTGGGAAAAGAATTTAATGAATCCGATAGGAAATTATGTATGGTAAATAAGAATATGTAAATGATCTCGAAAAGAGAAAACTTCATTAATAATTTTATATTAAATAGCTTTTCATTTTCAGTTAAGACATTTAAAAAAAAAAGGTTGCATATTTGAATTCCTTTCAAATAGTCCAATGTAATAAAGAAACATAAAAGATAATAATAAAATGAATATTTCTCTTTTGCAAAGTAAAAAAGTTGTGAGCAAAGAGTTGGGCGCATTATAACACAAAGTGACCTTCCTATGTGCGCGTGCTGCTGAACCTGTCGTGCTTTAGTCCACTGTTTAATAGTTTAAATTACCCAAGAATGAAAAACACGTTTTCTTCTGTAACCGGAAAAAGCAATATTCGGCACGAAATAACGCAATGCATGAAGCCACCGTTCGTTTCTGAAAAAAATTGTGACTAAATAGTTTTAAATCTCAAATAATAAATTTTAAAAACGCTTTAATAAACATTTTTCGATGGGAAAACATTTTTCAAAACTCTGGAGATAAAACGCAAGAGCAATAAGCAAACTCCAATTGCAATCCACTTAATAATGGATTTTTAAACTTCGTACAGTGAAATGTTTAAAAATTTTGGTTTCAATGTAGTTTTATATTCTTTTTTGCCTCATGCTCTTCACATTTTGTTTTGACCCAAGAGCCAAAAGAATAAAATTTTTACTTTTTAGAGATATGATTGAAATTTTTTTGAAGATTTTATATTCATTAGTCTTTTATTTTTCCACCAAAATAGTTATTATCAAAACTAGTACCACTTTTTAATTTTTGACCTATAGGACTGTCGGTCAAAAAAGTAATAACTAGAGATTAATCACCAGATTTTTAAAGGACTAAAAATTTTACCTGAAACCACATTATAGTCTCCGACTGTACAGCAAATGATATAAATTACAATACCAAACCGAATCTCTTCCATGGTATAAGTGCACAATAACTATAAGATAGAAATAGATCTTTGGCGAGAATCCAGCCTTTTTCCTGAATTTATCGCGCTAAATTCAGGACACATTTTTGGTGAAATGTTTTGGCAATACGATGAGATTAATAGCATCAAAAATCAAATTTCGGCTCAGATGTGGTTTTTCCAATCATTCGAATCATTGAAGAACGGGAATTATAATCACAAAATCATCTACCTAAATTATATGTATGATTTACCGTCTAAACCGTACAATGTTTATGATTCTCCATTTTGCATGCTTTTGGAAGCATATACTGACAGAACGCCATACCCTTGTCTGATGTGGTAGAAAGTCTGACATCTACACCTCAGAGATGCCAAATGAGTGTCTAAAATTTTATCCATTTAGACTCTTGATTATCATGTTAACCGATATTTGGGTATTGGGATGGACAGACGTCCTCAGAACAAAATAGAGGTGGCGAACTTTTACGCCATTTTTCCAACGTGCCTTTTTTCCTAAAGGAAATGCTAATAAGGTATAGGCATGCATCAAATATTTTTTTTATTTGTAATGATTGGAAAAATAATGAAACTAAATACTCAAAACTCTTATCTTACAAAGGAGAAATGCATTTTACACTGTTTAAAGGTTTCGATTATGCGTGTAATTCAAAATAAAATAACATTAGTGTAACTTCTGTTATTCCAGATTAGATGACAACTATAAGGTTGTAAGATGTTGCTTTTATCAGAATGCGTGCTGAATTGAAGTCCTCCGCTAAATGGTTTCTGAGCGAATCTTGTATGTTATTCACCTGTGAAAATAATGACTCGCAGATATAGGTAGATCAAAATAAAGTGGTTGAAATAGCATGAGCAGGCTTCTTCAAACAGTTAAATGTGTCTGGAATCGAATTCCCTGTTTCCGAAATTTCTTTACTGACATTTTTACTTATATTGCTCGTTAATCTTTCTGTTTCAATCGTTTTCGCCCTTTTCCTTGATTCAATAAAATTTTGAATCCATATTGAACTAGATTGGAAATTAGTCATTTGCACTTCAATTCTTCAATTTCCAATCAATAGATTGGGGACTCTTTCAGTTCATCAAATGAAATTCCATGCAAACCGTTTTGATCTTTCGTGTGTCCAAAATATTATGTCGCGACATATTAATTCTTTTAAAATTAAACTTTAATTTGACATGAAACCTAATCTTAGTAAAAGCTGCGTTAAAAATAATAAAAAGCTTAATGAAAAAATAATTAAATAATTAAAAAAATAAAACACTTAATGAAAACTTAAATAAAAAGCTTGATGTTAAAAATAATTTTAATTAAAGTAGGCTCATTATCTACAACTAAACATTCTAATTCCAACACTTCTGGCATTTTATTTTCCAACAAAAATGACACATTTTTGACCAACATGAGCAAACGGTAAATCTTGATAAATTTGTCTTAGGCATATTAAAGTAAAAATCATGTTTTGTCTTTAAACCAAAAAGAATCTTTAGTTTAGCTGTCAAATTTTTGATGGCAACAGTTAACAAAAGATTCACTTTAACTCTTTATAAGAGCATAGAATTATCGCTTCTTAAATGTATAAGCAGAAATTAAATAACTCGAAAATTCACATAATATATCAAAAATCCTGCATAAACCGCAAACGCGTGATTGTTTGGACTCCTAATTGAATTTGTAAGACAACGGATTCCAGAAACGTAAGGTTTCATCTAGTTAAATTATTAAAAAATAATGAAATTTAGGGATCACTTTAACCCTTTGCAGTCCGAAAAATAATTCGATGGAAAATTATTCACCTAATATGAAGATTTGTTTATTGCTATGAAAAATATATATAATTCTTTTAAGTCGAATTTCTGCTAAAAAAATTAGTCTACATCTCTTAACCATTATGTAGGCGTTTTTAACAATCAAATTTGAAAAATAAAACGTCAAAATGATGTACAATCTTGAATGTCGAGTCACACTGGACATCGAACCACAAAGTGTTAGAGAATATCGTCTATTAGGATCGTACAAAAAATTACAGATTTAAATTTTCTCTATTGCACACGAAATATTAATTCATGCCTAAATAACAAGAAAAAAATGTCTGAAATATGGCATGTTTCGATCGTGACAAGCATCGAAATCTTTTTTTTAAATTAAGGAATTCATTGCTCTTTTTATTAATATGTTTGATTCCGCTCCCGTGTTGTTTTGTATGCTATAATACATGAAAGTTGCAACATGTCTGTTACATAAAAAATAATTTGACAATGTCTTCAAAATTGGCAAATTGCTTAAAATTGACGAAAGAAATTCAATATTTTGACAATTTTCGAAAAATTAGAATGATTTATTTCATAGCTACATAGTTTTTATGATGAAAATGTAGCCGAAACAGGTTGGATAACCGAAGTCTCTTAACATTTTTATTCGATTCTGCCCTCCGATTCGAACCATCCATGAAATGAGGACACTCCTTCGCTATATCATAACTGTAGTAGCAAAGATGTCATTCTAATTACAAAACAGGTGTGAATCGCAAGTCATTCATATGGCAGCCATAGTGTTTAAATGATCAAATATATCTAATAAGATGTTTATAATTTATTTCACAGGCATTGTTGTTTGTTAACCTCACTTGTAGTAATAATCTCATTTATGGCACTGGAAAAAACCCTCACCCCGAAATTCTTTCGAAAAGGTCCAAAAAGTAATCTTTAGGTCAGCTGCTCCCCCCATATAAGTGCTTAAAAATGCGACAGGTGAGTAAATGAATTGAAGTAAGGAGACAACCCAATGCAATGATCATCCAACACGGGTTGGCATCCACCATCACCTTACCATCCATCTTCCTTCTTGTACTAACATAATCGCCATCAAAGCCATTGTCGTCCAATTGCTCATTTAGGTAAGAGAAAAATATTATGTATTCGGAGACACACGTCCATCACGAACCGAACCAAGATCTTTGATGACAGAATAACGTTGCTCCTTCATTATTCGGTGAAATTGTCCTGATCCATCCTTTTTGTAACATATATATCATCTTTCCGTCAAACTAAATACACCCCCCATCTACTTGCAACACTTTTCATTCCTTATTTCATAACTATCAACACATTTGGTGATGTTCAATTACTAAACCAGCGTCTTGAAGCCTACTGAGTGCTATAGAAGAAGCCGCATGGTCCAAGATTTCGCAGTGATTGCGGTTTTATGCCCCAGCTCTTCGATTTACTCTCATTTGCCATAGATATTTCTTCGTTAAGCAAGCTGGCTTGTTTTCATCAAATATTACATTACAGCTCATCCCTATCGACCCTTACCGCTGGAGGACTTAAAAACAGTAAGGGTCGTCCCTATCGCCCCTTATTGGCTTTAAGAACATCCTTCTTTAAAACGTAACTATTTTTCCCTCGAGCCTGGTTTTCCATTTTATTGTGTCCTTTGCATCTAAAGTACCGAATCCTTGTTTCCTCCCTAAAGGTAGATAAATCTTCTCCCAATGACGGGAATATTGTTATGTTTCTTATACGCCCAATTAACACAAATGAGAGCTTGCAGAGATCTGCGTTCTCTTTGGAAAAGCAATCCATTTTCTTACACATTTACAAACAAAGACGTTAAAGAAATAATTTTGATTTTATTCCCAATCTTTTTTATAAGGATCTCTTCAGCTCGATGGTAAGACTTCCTAAGATAATAATATTTAAGATAGATAATACCTACGTACTGTACAAAGGTATAAAAGGAAACTGTAAGACTCGATACCTTATGAAAAATAGTTTTGCTTTCCTTAAGCACTAACTAATAAACAACTAAAAGGAATTTTTTTCGTCATTGTATTTCTACCTTCTCGCTAATTTCAAAACAACATTGGAACATGTTTTTTCTTTGGAAGTTATTTTCCCCCAAATGTAAGACATTAAAAGAAATGTACCCGATTTTTCGGACATGGACAAATTCATTCGCATGCGAAGTGGGTGAAGCAGACCAATCAATATAAAACATCATTAAGAAACTCTGGTGCCAAACACAGCGTGCAGTGAAGAACTTGATTCATTCACAAAACGGCGATTGAGGCTCAGGCACTCGGAAGACGAACGCAATGGATAACTGTTGCAAGAGGGAAGAGCCGGTGGTGCGTCGGTTGCATCAAGTTTCGCGCGTGCTCGCCACTTGAGCAACGAGCTATGAATTAAAACCAAATGCAAGCACTTACTCTGACGCATCGACGCTGCTGTTTTTTTTTATTTTTATTTTTTAGAAGATGATTACCTTTGTGGTTATTAAGGACACTTAAAGATTGGAATTTCGTAAATTATTGGATTTCAAAGAATTACTTTCAAAAATTCAAAAACGTAAGAAATAGAACTGTGCATCATTGATATAGCAGAAACTAATCTTCAAAGAATTTTTTACACTCTAAAATCTTTAATACCAGAAAGTCAGTTCAGGTCATTTTACTTTTCTCTAAGAGGAAATATTCGAAAGCTGGAAAGAAAATACTAATGGAACACTTTATTCCAGTTAAAACAGAAATGCTGAACTATCACGGGTCATAAAATAATTTAATAATGATCGGAAGGCCCAATAACAGATTTTTTCTAATATAGTACCAATAAATCTTTTTATATTATAAAAAGTTTACATCAAAGCAATATTTGGCTAGCAGCGACATAATTCTCAAATTTTAACTATGGGAAGAAACATCGTTTCCTCGGCAGTTTTTAATAACAGTCCATCGAATCAGAAAGTGATCTTTCTAAAATCAATGGCGATGAATTCTTAAGGATCACAATTAAGGGCAAAAGTTAAGATTATTTAATGCGGAATAGCAAAGTGCAGTTATTTTTCTCAAATTTTAGGAGAAATGACAAAAAAAAAAGAAAAGAAAAGAAACGCGCATTAAACTGAACAGACGGCTTAATGCATTTAAAACAGCTTTAATTAAATACCTATCGGAATTTTAAGCTTTGAAACTTTTTCTATGGAATCCAATAAGAAGACATTACATGAAATATTTAATCAAAAACATTTAACTACCTTTATTTTTGGCGAACAATTAGTCATTAAGGTGGTTTGTGTTAAATACAGAATAACTTCTTAAATATATTAACTAATAAAGCTTTAATAAATAAAAACATCTAAAATTTCTTTTCTTTTCTTTTTTCAAAATTCTAATGACAGCTCATTTAAAATGCAGCTATTGCATGCATGAAATCAGAAATCACAATTTAAATTTTTAACAATTAACGACTTAAGAGTTTTAAAGATTAATTTTTAAAAATGATTGAAAAGTAGTCCTACAAAGAGAAAAATGTGGCCGGAATTTACCTGTTCTCAGCATCCCATAATGTATTGTTCATTGAATGAAGCACAGTGGACAATCTAATTGTTTTTGTGCGAACCTCTACTTTGCGAATTATTTTGACAGCTTTTTTTAAAAGCGGTATTTGAATGCCATCGGTGTTGCTATTATAACTTTGTTGGAAGGTTTTCTTTCAATGTGCACATGTAAACCGATATGCTTTACAATGCACTTGTATATTACTTAAGCCGGTTATAATATGAATTTGCATATTACACCAGGTAATACCTATCATTAATTAATCATGAACCATCGAAATGCGTACGTATGTTTTTTTTTCAGCACTGAGAATTCACTTTACCAGGAGAATAAAGACAAATTCACTATAATTTTAATTCAGGATGGTTATGATTTTTTGATATATGCTCCCTCTTAAAATGAATAATTGTAGCCAAAGAGGGGGAGAAACAAAGGCGACTGTGGTGGAAATGAAATTGCACTAGTAAATAGATCAGCCGATCGAGAAGCATCCTGTAGAAGCTGCCGGTAACGAATGTAAATTAAATGAAACGGATATGTAAGCCACACAAATGAAATAAATGAATCTATTAATTGTGCAAAATACAGTAAAAAAGTAATATTGAACATCTTGAACTAGTTCATCATTGCGTTGTTTAGACTACGACGATTAACATCGGATTATGTGAAATTTGAAAAATTTTCCATGTTTAGAATTTTAAAAAAGTAAGTTTTTTAAAAATATTTCCATTTATAATTTCATTGCTTATTTTGATTGGGAAGCTCTCTCTTAGTATTCCAAAAATTGGACCTACTTTCTGAGTGAGATTTATCTTTTATGCAATCCATCTCCCCATCATAAATTACAAAAATTATTTATTATAATTATTTATGAAGATCATGAATAATTTTTTGTACAGTTTCTTTTATGCTATCCCTATATACAGCACAAAAACATGTTTGACTATTCTTAGCGTAGAAGATTTCAAGTAACAAACCAAATAATATTTAAAATGAAATTAAATTAAATCTTGAACTCACCAGGCTCTTCGTCTTCTGACGACTCATCAGTCAAGAAGTCGTCGAGACGAATAATTTTGGATTCCTTGCTGGGGTGACTGGTGCCATACCTGTTCTCGGCACGCACCCGAAAGATGTAACGCTGACCTTTCGACAACCCTGGCACCGAGCAGCTGGTATTGACCGAAGAGGCCACCTTATGCCATCTATGAAAATAAAACAGGAAGCGAGTTTCACAAATTCTGCACAATCCGTGTCTTTCGTGACAACCGACAATCCCGACTACATATTTTAATTCTTTAGCTATACCATTACGTGGAAATGTCACAGCAGTTTTAAAAAAAGTTAAGTAATAAAATTCCAAAACAAGTTAAATTAATTTAATTTGATTTTAATTATTAGATTTGAATCCAATCACAAAAATGTTAGGATTTTGGTATTTGTTAAAATACAGAAACATTTTGTTTATAGAATCATTGTACAATTTACAATTCATATTATTGTCTATATGTTTTATATTTACTAGAGAATTATGAATGAGGACATATATATAATATTATTTAAAACTTCTTGTTTATTTTACTCCCTTTTATCTAGTTATTGAATGCTGTTTTTATGTATGATGTCAATGTCTCTCGGGCATTTCCAAAACATGAATTGAAAGCAAAAATTTAAATTCTTTTTTGAAAGATTTATCATTTTATTCTGCTGAATAAAGAAATTGCAAGTTAATTTTGGTTCATGAATAATATTTTATCGAAACTTATTGTACAGCCTGTGTCCTGACACAGAGGCAGCGCGTCTTCTCCTTCATATGGGTGTCCTGGGTTCGAAATCCGGTTCATGCATGGTTGTTCTCCTTCTATATCGTCTATGATTTTTATATGTAATTATATGTCTGTATATAATCTGTTGTATATACTTACTTTGTTGTAAACTGTTATGCGTTGTACAAGCCATGTGATACTTAGTAATGAACTGGGTTTTTCTGAAAGTTCAATAAAAATTTTTTAAAAACTATTCAGTGTATGTTAAGGAGTATTTATGGAGATCAAACCAAACTTAACTGATCAGAAATTACCAAAACTTTTGAAATTTATTTTGCAAATTATATATTATTTTCTACTCTCAGATTGGATTTCTATATGAAAACCAAGTTACAGATATAAAAGTTAAATTAAGAATTCATATTCCAAAAACATTCTTGTATTCCAATCTCCATTTTATTAGAAAAAATTACCACCAGTTGAACTGCAAATACGTATCTTTTTAAATATTATAAAATATTTATCAAATACATATCTGATTATGATGAGTCGGTCAAATGAATTTAACAAGTAATGCGAATTAATTAATTTCATCAGCACATCCGGTTTTATGATGTACAGTGCATACAATCAGGAAACGGCATACTTCTTATCGGGTAGAGTGCACATCTCCACCACGTATCCCGTGACCACACTGCCCCCATCATACATGGAGCCATACCAGCTGAGGACAAGGGAGTGATCGGTGACTTCGCTGGCCGTCGGTTCCCCTCCGGGGGGTTCGGGAAAACCTGGCAAAACAAAGAGACACGAATAATACCTCGAGGGGAGAAAATTAATTGTTTGATTAAGATTGGAATACGATTCTTGCCACACTTTGGGCAGCAAGTCTGTGTGCGAGTTTTTCCTGTGGAGGTTCGTAAGAGAGGGTGTTCGTGAACCTCCACATCCAACGATCATGACTTATTTGAAAGCCCGTGTCCCAGTTGCTACCACCAGTATGGACACAGACATGATACACAAAGTTTGGCTAGAATTACTTTTCAGACTTGATGTACGCCGTATAACAAAAGCAGCACATACCGAACATTTGCAAGGCGTACATTCAAAATTGCTTATATTACCTTTGCATGTATGTTAGTTTAGTCGGGTTACATTGACGTTCAAGTGTAAAGCAATTCTAGGGCTTTTTTGGGACGGACTTCGTAATTTTGAACCATGGTCAAATGACGAGGACGACACCTGAGCTACCACCCACTCTCCACACCAGCGTGAGGACGCTTGCCCCTGACGGATATAACGTGCAACAGACTCCCTTACACGATGTTTTCATCGGTGGAATCGGGTTTCGAACGTGGAACCCTTCGGTTCACAAGTTAGCACTTTACCACTAAGCGGCCCCTGAAGGTTTATACATTTTTTATGAATGCATTTATTTTGATTTGCCACGTATATTGAATAAATACAGAATCATACCATGACTTGCAGGCATTTGTAATCATGAATTTAATATTACATCCTTTTATCACTGCCTCATATTCATTTCAAAAAGAACCCAAGTAACTGTAATTAAGTCATGAACGTCTACAATTAGATTAAATTGAATTGAATTGATTCTATACTAGAAAATAGTCATTGAATCTCAAAATACGATTACAGTTTGTTTTTTATTTTTTAAAATCCAAATACATGCACTATAATTATCAAAGCGTTTGAAAACTTTGCCATTGATGAATAAGCAACAATATTAAAAATAAAAAGTGGAAAAAGTTATTGAAATTAGATTGAATACTATATTATAATGCGTTAACACGCCGCCCTAAGATTCATAGGGCTCAAAAAAGTATTCAATCTTCACTGATTGCTGCTACCGGCGGCTTATGCGAAGCACTTCAAATCAAAATACTTAGCACCCCATGCACTAATATAAACTATAACTGCATAATTAGCTGTAACAAAAGTCTAAAATGTAACCAATTTGGAGGGAAAGTGCGAAATAAGAGTAGGAATTGAAATAGAATCAGCGGTGCTCTTTCATTAACCGCATGTTATAGGAAAATATCCTTATCTGAGCCTCTCAAATTTTTTTTTCAAACTAAACTTTTCAGAATAAAATGACGCCTGAAGTGTGTGTTGTGCTGAGTAACATTAAGAATTAATTCAAAGGCACGTTGCAGTTAATATTTTTGATTGGTAAATTATGTAACTAGCATTTTTTTCACATTTCACACACAGGCTAAAAGGAAAACGAAACATGTCAAAAGGGGATTTACTGTGTCGTCGGATAAGATGTCATGCACAGGTGTCAAAATATTCGTTTATTTATTTTTATTTCATTTCGCTTCCTTGGGATAACTTTGTGCTCTCCCATTCATAAATCTCTTAGTCAATAAAGTAATCTATTGACTTGTCCACTTTACAGCGTAAATGTAACCAGTTATCAATTTTAATTACTTCCGTGTTCCTCGGCATTGACAGAGCATTTGTTTACACTCAGGCACAGGGTGAGCACTCGATAAGTGGGAATGAGACTGCGTTTCCTTTAAGTTGAACACTATTTATAAATAAACAGTTTCCGATTTCATTATTTCGATGTGTAAATGAGAAAAAAAAACTGAAAGAAGTTATGTGTAAATGAAAAAACAGAGAATTTTTTTTGCATGCCATATGCATCAAATACGCACTCTCTTGATCCTTGAATTTACTAAAAAGGAAATTCTGGAGGTATACAGAAATGGAAACATATAAAAATTCTGTACGATATATTTTAATCTTAATAAATAGAGAGAATTAGTCTGCTAGATCCATATTTTACGAAAATTATCGGAATTGGAGACAGTAGCTTCCAAATTACTGATTGTAAACAAACTATAAAAAAAAATCAGTTTACTGACGCAGGTATGACACTTTACTCATTAATATTTTAACGATTGCACTTAATTTTTGGTACAAGCGGCTTTTAGCAGTGGTTCATACAAAGAAAGGAATTGATCTGGACTTCTTTTAAGATGATCAATTAAGCCCAGTTAAGTTTAGTTTAATTATATTAACGTCCTGTTTTTTAAAGCAATATTAGGGCTATTTTATAATGAACCCTCTAATTTTGGGAGGCTGTCAAATGACGAGGACGGCAAATGAGCTGCACCAGACCCACTTATACGATAGCTCTTCGGGAATCGGGTTTCAAACCCTCCGGTTCCGAAGCCGAGGCCTTACCACCAGACCACCAAGGCCCCTCAATCAAGAGTCCTTAGGAAGGAAATATTGAATTTGGAAGTATCCAGTTGAAAATCCTACTTCATTACAGATAAATATAGCTCATGAGTAATACCTACCTAAGACCAAAATTAAGACTCAAATTTGAAGCACAACAAACCATAACATACATCGCACTGACAATATTTTTTGAATTTAATCAGTTTAGAAAGTAGGAATTGCAGGAGAAATCGGAATAACAATTCGTTTAATTTTTGAATTTTATTCCAATAACTGCATGTAAAAAAAATCTCCGAATGAATTTAATGACTATTCGAATTTCTAGTTTGAAACAAGATAATGCGATATAACTTAAGAGGTCCTATCCGTTTCATTTTTAAAATTTACTCTCAATTGCATAGCAGCGTTAACTTTCTACAAAAAACAAAGTATTTAATATTGTCTCAGACGCGAATGTGCATATGCAGACAATGCATAGCATTTTTTTAAAATATAATTTCAAAATTTGCCTATAAAAAAATAAGATAAATTTTGAATGGAAATAAAATTGATGCCACTGAAAAGATTGTTTTTTGAATTTAAAGTGGTTTGCAAATGGATCTTGTGTTTTACTATTCTATCGAAAAACATTAGACAAAGGTAATTTTTTAATTAAAAATCTAATTGAGAACCTTTTTCTCAGTGAGCGCTTTTAAAGAAATAAACAGCTCCAGGTCTAAACGACCAGAGACGAGGAGGAGTTTAGCATGACGATTTACAGACATCATGTTAATACACACGAAGATGAATCCGAATTC
>JAOUZG010035200.1:0-12087 GCA_026289955.1 Argiope argentata
ATAAGATTTTTCAAATATTTGAGGAATACCATGAATTTGTGTTAGCAAGGTAAGTTTTCTGATTTTTCCGTCGGAGAAAGCGTGAGTTCCTACTCTTATGTTATACCCTGAAACTCTACAATTGAGCGAGATTAATCATAGATTTGAAGTTGAGTTTAATCCTTGCATATAACCACCTACATTTGGACGAAATTAAACTATCGAGATACTTAAACTGATATTGGCTCCCAGGATAAATGTGTATGTTCGGAGAGATGGAAAACCAAACATGCAATAGAGTAGGGAGACCAAATTCTTAAATTCCGAAAAAAAAAAGATTCCATGGTGTCTGGTAACGCTAAATATGTTGGAGTTAGGGTAAAAAAATCTATCAAATGCGAATACAGACTGCTAAAGAAAGGGACATTTAATAAAAATGACGACTTTAGGAATCTTGAACATCTTATTTTAGCTTTTCTATGATGGTGGGAATAGACATCTGCAGAAAGAAGATGACAATTTTTCTGGTGGTGTAATCGTTCACATTAATTAGATAAGACGTTTGTAATGTGTTTCATTATATCACCGCTGTACCTGAGTAAAGGTACAAATCCCTCTTAGAAAAGATATGCCCACAAGCCCCGCATTTGTAAGTGTTTTCATTTTGTGCTTGTTAAGCCTGACTATGTTTTATTTTCTTTTTTGCATATTCCAAAAATTTGTAATTTAATTACTTTATCTGGAATATATGATTGAAATATTAAAGTAAAACTTGTTCCATATCTCACTATTCCAAATGTCATCTTATTTAAAAATTATTTCTGATTTTACATCCGAATTTAACGAATGAGGAATTTTTTTAGTTTCAAAACTAAATCAATAACCTTTCTTAACGTTATAAACTCTTTTCATTTGTCTTTTGTTAGCTTTCAACAAAATAAATTGATAGCAATTCATTTTAAAAACTTACGAGAAGAAGCATACTCACGCACATATAAAAAAACATGAAACAGACCCATCAATTAGAATTGCATTAAAGAATGATTTTTGTAATTAGTACTTTAATCATAGCGCATTCTTTGTACCATTTCATTGTGTTTTACATTTAATTAAAGCAACGTCTAATTAGATTTCATTTGTTTAGTTTAAAAACAATTTGTTTTCCCATACTTTTTCAATTCATTTATTTTTCCTTTGATAAAAGATTTTTACACAAAAATGCCTTTCGAAATAAAAAAAGAACGGTTATTTAATTATTTTCTGTCTGTTTGTGAAATATTTTAATTAAAATATTTTTCGAAAAAAAGGAACTGCATTTTGTGAAATCTAACTTTCATTTTATTTTTAAGGCTACATTTCTAACATTCATTCTATTCGAATTTCAGTTTTGCATCTTTTTAAAGAAATTATTTTTTATCTCCTTTTACCTTACTTCTTTGTGCCTCAAGAGCGCATTTTTGACTTGCCTTTCAAGATCATATATTTAATGATATTCATTTGCATCATTAGATTCTTTTCTAACATCCTATTTTGCTCTGTTTACCCAAATGCTTTTTAACTTTCAGATTTTGTAAGAAATAAAAATATAAGTTCGTATGCAATTTCTCCTAATCCTTCATTCTTTTACTTTATCATATATTTTAATGCACTGCAATTAATTTACGTATATTTTTATAAATATCGGCTTCACAAGAAAAACATTTTTCTAAGTTCATTATCGCATTTGTGATTTAATTTAACGATTTTAAGAAGAAAAAAGTACGAATAGGGAAAAGAGCATGTGTAAAAGTAGGTAATTGATTAAAAGTTAATTGGAATTCTTATTAACAGAATTTTTAGATAAGTAATTATAAAATGATTTTGATAATCAACTTAGATTTCCAAAAAAAAATCTCTTGTTCTTTACTCTTTAATATATGATTTTAACATCTTAGTTATTTAGTCTTAGAGTTATCTTCTAGGCCTTATATAATACAATAACACTAAAAGGGAGTGCGGTCTCACAAATGTTGTGCATAGAATTAGCTGAAGGATTTTAAAAAGCGTCCGCTGAAACCTGCTGAAAAAGTGCACGTGTAGTGATGGTCACTATACAAGAAGCTACAGGTGAAATTGATTCGATTGAGCTAAAAATAGAGTGAAAGTGGCCAAATGTTCATTTTTAGTGGTCAGACACACCGCACCTCCCCAGTTGAGTGTTAATAAAGGTTTAATTTTTTTTAATTCATTTCTTTTTCCCAAAAATTGTTTCTTCCAGATTTTAAATTTGTAAAAATAAAATGCCAACAGCCCTTATTCAGCATTCTGAACTGTTCTGCATTTTTTTTCTGTTCAAAGGCACACATTTATGCATTATGTTCTAGCCTGTAAAGTTCCAAAAGCACACATTCTCCTTTTAAATTTTCAGATTTTACTTACACTATTTTCATTAAAAGCATTAAACATAGCTAATAAGGCAAAGAATATACAGAAATATGTATATGATACATAATAAGAGATACATAGAGAAGTATTTTGAAATGTTCCAGGATTTTATCAAAAACGTGCATACAGTTAATTGTATAGATAAAAAATCACTGACGTTTTATAGACATTTTTTCTGAAATTTCTCGTTTTCTCAAACATTTTAAATTAAGTTTCGTTTTTTTAAAGGCATTCTAAAGTCAAAAAATACTAACGAATCGAAAAGATTCGAAGGAAATAAATGTGCGGACCGAAAAAAAATCTACGTTGTAAAAAGAATTCCGAATGCAAGAAAGAGGGATAAAAAAATGAAAAAATCTTCAAAAGCATTTGACAGGGGGAAAAAAGGTAAGCTTTTTCAAAACGCAAAATCTGCAAACCAAGGGAAGAAACTCTCTGAAAAGCGAAAGCATAAATAAAACAAATTGAAAACAGTTTAACGGTGGTAAGGGAAATTCAATACATGCATATTAAAGACCGCTGTGTATGATTTGGTTTTTAAACAGCGTCGGATATTTATATTTTCAATAACCATTAAAGAAAATTTGAGTGCTAAAAACGCTTAAATGTTATAATACAGAATTGATTGTTCTTTTCCAAAATTTGTTCTCATTTAGAAATGATTATCGAGGGGTTTTTTTTTAAATGTTTTGATCTGATTTTTTTTTCAGAAATCGTACATTAGATGGCGGTTTTTGTTCCTCGAATTATTACAGTAACATAAAGCTAATTCTTTTAAATATCTGAACCCTTCTTAATGATTAAATGCATTAAATGTTTTTATGTCTTAAAATTTGATGCTAAATTTGCATTTCTAAAATTAGTTTATTTTACTTACTAGCTTCATTTTTCAACTATATATTGCTTATTATTACTTTATTTTAGTTAAGTATGTCGGTTATAGGTTATATTTACTTTAAATTGAATCTTCGAACACATAAATTACTGTTCATGACTCAACCATGGAAATGCTTGTACGCGTACGCGAAGATCTGTTATTTCAATAAAATTTTCCTTTCATTATGTATATGACCACAACAGCTGCATATTTAAGATTGATTGGGTTAAATTTGAACGATTGACTAACCTCGACACCAATGACTTGAACTAAGTCTGAATCCTAATAGACATGGCATAGGAATTGACACACTAGCTCTCTAGAAGGAGGCATGTCCGTCATCGATAGAAGATAACCAACCCCATAACCATTTCTGTACACACCAGTATTGCGTGAACCAACCACCATACGGGCAGCTTCTCTTGGGGGGAGGGGGCAGTATTCATTTGATATACGAATCAATCAAACCGAAGTAAGTGTCGTAATACCAGAATGTAATTAAAAGACACATTAACTATCTGGATATTCCATCTCATTGGGCTGTGGGGGTCTGTAAGATCCCTCCTTCAAAGTAGTAAGGTATGTAGATTGAGACCCGATTCCACCGAAGAATTGTCTGGTGCACGTTAAACCCTTCATTTAAAAGCGTCCTCCTGCTAGTGTGATGATAAAGTCTGGAGTTGGAGGTGCCAATTAAGGCAACGGCATCAGAATCTAGCTCAAATTTGCGAGGTCTGTCCCAAATTAACCGTAAAGAGCTTCAAAAAGAGGACTTAACTAAACTTTCCATCATATAATTTTCACTTCATTATTCCTCATGAAAACCATAGTGATATGAAAAGATTCTACTACTTAGCTTTCAGAAATGGGAAAATAATCAATAGCTTAAAATTTAGATAAAAAAATAAAAACAGCATAAACACAGCATCTAATTTAACAGCATCAATGAAGATTATTAAGAAAATTAGTCAAAAAAATTTAAAAAAATTGTCAAAACACAGAAAAAAATTGGCATTATGAAGTTGCTTTTTTTGCACTTTTAAAATGGATTGAAATTTATTTTGATCTGAGCGTACATTAGAATTTATCTTCTTATTTAAGACACATCAATGAAAGATCATTTACAGCAGACATGAACTAGCGGTTAAAAATTTAGTATGCTTTTCCAAATTTTGTCACAGTTTCCTCAGCAGACATTTCTTTCTCCTGTTGAACTCTGAATTCTGCCCACCAGTTGCTGACTATCAATGGAAGATTGTAGCGAACCCACTCGTGGGGTAAATTTACCTGCTATCTACCCTAATAGTGCCGTAGTAATCCCTCTCTTCTTGAGCTCTGAACTCAGGCCTCTAGTTCCTGGCTATCAATGGGAGAATGTAGAGAATCTTCTCGTGAAGTAAATTTACCTGCTATCTACCCTAATAGTACCGTAGTAATCTGCAGTAACATGCTCTCAAACAGTCAATCAAATGTTCAATTAACCATTATTATCTTAATGTCATATTAACTACCGGCGTATAATAGTAGCTAAGTATCCTATAAAGCTGCAATCTTTAGAGATAAATGCAAAAGCAACAGGAAAACAATTGCATAATTGGATGGCTTTTCTCTTGACCAAATGTAACCAAAATAACATAGCCATTCATATTATTAAGTTGGTACGTATTTTAGTTATCTCGTTTACATTATTATGATTATGCAAAGAAATGGACTATACGACACTTGTAGGACTTGATTCCAGTTTTGATAAATATCTATGCTTTGCATGTTATACATGTGCGATAATTTTTTTTCATTTTTCTTCACTTTGAAGTTATGTTCTTAATTTATATAGAACTCGGACAGATAGACCTTTTCTTGATGGATTTGCTCAAAATGTAATAAAAATGTACAAATTTGGTGTAAGGATTATATACCAAATTTCATACATCAAACTAAAGTCATTTTTGAATTTTCGTGTTAAAAGAAATGTATAAAGATGTAATTTATTTCAAATATTTATTTTTCGATTCAGAGAAATGGAAAACGAAAACGATATTATCTGCAAAATCTCGAGTTTTTCAACGATAGCAATAATTTCGTCTTGTGTACAGAAAAATTCAAATATTTTGTACAGATGGCAAATCAGTTTATTTTTATTATCTGAACATAACTAGAAAGTACGGTACCTTCCCTTAAGAATCATAATATGGTTGAAATAAGTTATGTATCTTAAAACAAAAAGAAATATAGCAAACATTTCTTACAATTTGAAGGCATTAAATTCTTCTAATCTAAAGAAGAAAAAATAACTGACAGTTCAACTGCTTTACTTTTTACTTATATGTCATTTTATCAGGAGTTTTCCTCTTAAGAAATACTCAGTAGAAAATATTTCCTATCCTTACAAACAAAAATATTGATTTCTTTTTCCAGTACAGCGGCGTAAACTGCTTATCCGTTCTGTCAAAGCAACTGACATGATTTAAAATCGTGCACCCATATTTCGAAAAGTGCACCCATATTTCGAAGAAATTCTTTTGGAAAAATATTTTCTTCCTTTTTCCATCCTTTTGCATCAGGCGTTTCAAACGAACAATGACGATACGTTCTCTTGTTTCCTTAACAACAATTCCGTTCTTTTCAATTCTATGGATCAGAAAATTCTCTTTTTGGTAAAATTCTTCTCTTTGCAGTTCAGAAAATGTGAACCTAAGCGTTATACAAATGAACTTTATATTGTTAAAAAAATTTAGTTTCAGCCTTCCTTCCAACGTAATATATTAGTAGAAAACTTAAAATGCAAGGGGGATCTCAGAGATAGCTCTAAAATAGAAGCTAGAGTTTATACAAAAACCAACTTTTTGAAAAAACAGTTTTCAAATTCAATATTTCAAAAAAAACCCAGTTTTATTCAGCTTTTGAATTTTTGTCAAAATAAGGGAATAAGACAAAGTATTTTTTTAAATTTATATAAAATAACGGAAGGCGGAATCATTCTTATATTCAAAGTCAAAATATTTTAAAAATTCAGAATTACATTTACATATTACTTACACAAAATAAACACTTAAACAAAATCTCAAATAATATTTATATTATTTTTACCAATTTTAATTTTTCTTAGAAAAATTGAATTTTAGAAAACATAAAAAAGTAAATAAATACAACTAAAATATCCACTTAATGGTTGCTAAAATCTTGTTTTTATTGAAAAGAGATTGAGATTGAAATTACTCGTTCATTAGCTACTGATCTTGGTTCAATAGTTCCCATAGAATCAATAATAATTCTAAATTTTATTGATTTTAGAAATATAAGCTATATTAAATAGTGAAAATGCAGCTTTCGGCGTCAGTGGATGTGTACGTTTCTTTTTCAGGGCATCAAGAATCGGGGTTCAAGAAACGTATGAATCGATTTCTCCATGGGTTCTTCTTCAAAACTATTATTCTGATGAAGAGTTTCTTCGATTTAATCTTCATCGGAATCGATTTTCATTTAAGTATTTGAAAATCTTCTGAACAATATCTTCCAAGATAACTTAATAATTTCGGTTTTTGAAACGAAAAAAAGTACATTAGACCTCTTCGCTGAACTAGAAATGATTTGTGGATATTGCAAATGCATCAAAAGAATTTCTAATTTTACTTGTCTTCTTTCTTGAATTCGTTCTTGAAGATCATATAATAATTTCAAACTTTTCAGTTTTTAAATATTATTATAATTCATTTATTAGAAATTCAAATAACCTTTCATTTGTTAATATACTGGTATCTTGTTGTTCTAAGCTTTTAGCTGCTATAGAAATTGGTCCCAACAGATAAAATTCTTTTGGGGGGGGATTGTCCGGAGGAATATTCATGGGATACGGGAAATCAGTGTTTTTTAATATAAAAAATGGTGTTCAAATGTGACAAATTTACTTTAAAAACAGCTTTTTGAAGTAGGGTTTGAAAAAAAGTCAAACACTACCAGAAACCACACTTAGTGAGAAAAGGAAATAAATCTAAATAAGTCGCAATCGGAAATATAAAAGTTAAACATGTTAGTTGTCCTGCTTTCTCCTTTATCGAGGTCTTAAATTCTGGTAACATTTTAGGAAAGTCATCAAATTTGGCAACTTTGGGCGAAATAGAAAGTATTTGGAAACACTAATAAATATATCAGTATCTTTAATGTTGACGAAATTATAGCGAACAAAGTTGGCTCTGCAGAAAAATCGCCAATGCAATATAAAACAAACGTGATCGAAACTTTAATTCATTTCTTATTTCCTGACATGAAATTCCGGGAATAAATTATTACCGAGTAGCGGAACTTATTTGCCAACACGTGCTCAGCATTCTAAACTGATTACAGAAATGTCCTGTCAGACAAAGAAATATGCTGTCTAGACATTCAGTTGGAAAAAATGTACAACACAGATGGAAGATAACAAAACATATTTTTTAAATGTTGACTACAAGTCTTTTGAGTCTACTTCAAAATATATTTTCGGTAATGAACCAAGATTAAGAATTGAAAAAAAATATTCTTGATACGAAACATAAAAATAAGTAAATGTAATCTGCTCCTTTTGGCATGTTAATTTAAATTTTATTGTATTTATATTTTTCTTATATTACAAATGAAAATATTGACTGAAAATTCTACAATTAGAAATGTGAAAAGAGTGAAAAGTAATTAAATGTATTCTAATGGAGAGAAAAATTATATATCAAGAAGCGAGTGAAATATCGATAGCTAAAGTCAAATCGATACATTAAACAATCGATATTGAATCAAACGTAGCTGTGACGAATTAGATCCTACTATTTATTACAGACAGATGAGACGTCCTCTGAGAGCAAAAATTAAGGAAACAGATTATAATTTTTAAACATATAATAGTGCTTCTTTTTCATTATTGATATATCACCAATTATTTGTTTAATACCAGGCGGGTGGAGTCTCCTTGAAACTTTCTCACTTTCTATATCATTCACTTACAATAATCATGAAATATTTTCTTAGATTAATTTAGTTTATTTACATGAATGTCCCTTTTTTCAGCAGCACTAGAGCTATCTAGTGATGGATCTCTTAAATTTGAGCCCGGTCAGATGACGAGGTTGATAAATGAGCTGGCACATCATGTCCAAACTTACACACCACACTACCGGGATGGCGTTTGGCCCTGACGGATTTAATATTTTTGTTATTGTTGTTGTTTCTTATGGCACTTGCCATGGGCAAACTCGCTGCGGTAGACAGCGATTTAAGTCTCATCAGCGCCTCTTGTTTGTAGTAGCGCCAATTATGGCGTAATTTGCTTGCACAGCTTCTTTTTATAGGGAGGGAGTACCATTCATACTCCTTAGAGATAAAACCGAGAGGAACAACCATGCCCTAACCGGGACTCGAAACCTGGAACGCCCAGATCATAGGGAAGACGCGCTACCTCTATGCCAGAGCGTCGACCGGATGTAACACTAACCTTTGAAGTGAATTTAGCATTTTTAGCAATATATATTGTGTCACACTTGGAGAATGTTTTGGCCTGAATAAAATTAATAGATACCGAAAAGTTAATTTGTATTTTAAATACATATTTACAAAAGTATTGTAATAAAAATTTGACCCGAAACTAGATTTGTAGCCATAAAATACCCATGTGAAAATTGATGTATTTAAATAAATTCATTTCAGTCTCATCATGTTTACATATTTCTGTTGTTGTCGTTGTTGTTACAAATGGCACTTGCCATGGAAAAGCTCGTTGATAGTAGTCATCAATTTTAAGCCGATTGAGTTTGAAGTAGAGACAACTCTTTTTTTTTTAAGTAGTGACGACAAGGGTCAAGAGTACGACTTAGCTACACACTCATCTTATTCGCTTGCAAAACCCCTTTTTACAGGGAGGCACTTTCTCTCGCCTTACAGATAGTACACGGGAAAACAACCTTGCCCTGACAGGGACTTGAACTCGGGAAGCCATGCCATGGGGAAGACACGCTACCTCTTTGCCTGGGCTTCGGCTTATATGTTTCTAAAAATACAGACCATAAATCAATAAAACTCTTATAAGATTTGATTCTACGTGTATATAACTATAGATTTTATATGTGTGTACAGAATTTCATCGATCTAGCTCTCATCAGTTTGTAGTTATCATATCCGTATATACGTCAGCTGAACAAACATATATCCTCTGAAATGAGTTTGCGCAAAATTTAAAAGAAATCTGCGTATTTGTTGTAAATAAAATATGAAAAATTTCATACATCTTTCTCAAAGCTCTTTTGAGTTATCTTTGAAGCAGACCAACGAATATTTTCCAAAAATGCATTTTGGAAAATATCCGTCTAGATATAATACGAGAAGATACGTCAAAATCTCGATTCGTATTTTTTGCCGAATACTGCACTTTCTCTACATTACATATGGTAAAATAAAAAAAGAGAAACTGAACTTGATTTGAGAAATAAATTTATATGCATATTTTTATTTATTAAAACATATTCGTTTAATATCACAGAATTTTTAAATAACTCCCCCAATTTCGTCTCTGAATAAAAACTGAATATTGAGTACAATTATATACTTAGTAGAGCTCTCTCAAAAAGAAAAGAAACACGATCCTCTTGCAAGCTAAATACTTACAAAACTAATGCAAAAAAATACCATAGAAAGCGAAGTCTGAATCTCCTCTTTCGTGTTGGTTTCATTTGCTTTGTGTGCTGTCCGGTGAAATCCGGCCCTGCATCCATCTCCTGTCAGTCCCCCGATTAAATGTAACAACAAACAAAAGATAAGTAATTCCTGTGACATCTTCCTCCCGGAATGTGACAATGGTCAGAAGCAGAAAGGAATAAAGAAGCAGGGTGGGTTTCTTTCTTTATGTTTCTCACCACTTTTCAACTTCTCATAAAAGTCACAATTTTTGCATTTCTCGTACTTCCAAATTATTATTTTCTAGAAAGATTTTATGACATCTGAAAAATATGTTACAAGATTTAAATATAGATAGATAGATAGATATGTCAAAGGAAAAAAAAGATTTCAGAAATTCTAAAATTTAAATTTTTTTTTCTTTTCATTAAGAAGGAATCATTTTAGATAAATTTAGATTTTAGAATTTCTGAAATCTTAACACCTTACAAAATGCAATGAACTTATGAATGTGTTATAAAAGTCATATGATCATATGAATTTTGTCTATGATCAGTTTCAATTTCTTTCATTGTTCATTTGTTGTTATGAAATTTATGAATACTTTTTCACATAAAAAATAGCTTTTAATATTGATTTAACACTAACTTTAATAATGCATTTTTAATTGTAGAAATTAAAATCTGTAATTAATTTCATTAATTAAATAAAATTTTACTTTATTATTGTTGTAATTTTGATATATTTTTAAATACAAACAGAGCATGCAAGTATTGACTACTATTACCATACGGGACTCGCAATTTTGACCAGCGTTCAGATGACGAGGACGACATTTGTGCTGGTCCCCCTCTTCACACCACACCATACCAGAGGGAAGGACGTTTGGCGAGGACAGATTTAACGGGCTACAGAACCCCTTACACGACGAGTCTTCGGTGGAATCGGGCCTTGAACTTGAAACAATACGACTCACGAGTGGAGACCTGACCACCAGGCCACTGCAACCTAAATTAAAGCTATAACTGCAAACCTAAGAGAGCTAGATAGATGAAGTTTGACAAATATTATCAAGATATACATTTAGATACATATTGTAATGACTTGCCCCTGGTCGGTCAAATAAAATGGATTAATGGTAGCGTGTTATACACAAATGGTTTATTTACAGCTTTATACAAAAAAACACGTCCTCTAGGTTAGATACTGAGAAATATTTACAACGGGATTGTTCTTTAGGCATCTATGCCGGTGATTCATAAGCTGTCCGCGTGCTCGGCTACTACCTGTAGCTCCAGAGATCTACGGATTACTTCCGGTAGATCTTTCCAACAAACTCGAGATCACGTGGTATCTCTTCAACATCAGCACTCCTCACAGATCGTCTCGTCCTCCGGATCAGCTTGTTTCCTCTCTCCTCTCCTCTCGAATCCTTTTTTAACGGTAGCGAAGCTCCATCTCTCAGGCTGATATTGGCGCGCTGGAGATGCCGGTTGTCCAATCATTCTACTCCCACTGGCGCGCCATCATGTCGTGGGAAGATTTCTGAGACATCCACCCCTTATCAGAACCTTCACAATACCCGCTGTTCGCATCTGCATTCTTTCTTCAATGGGTTCAAGGAAACTCTAATTTCTTCAACGGGTCGTAAAGAGCATCTGCTGTTCGTTATCGGAACTCTTCCCAGCTGGGGTGGTCCATAGACGAAATAGTCCCATCTGGTATTTCGACACGGTTTGCTGCTTTAATGAGCCGAAAGCACGTGTGATCCATTATCTGTCTTTCTCAAATTCTAAGAACCAGAGAAACACAATGGGCAACAAAGGATGAATAGCCTCACCACTGGATAGGCGTATCATGGTTCGATCATGTGTCTCTTCCAACAGGAGACAAAGTAGCGACTTCCTTACACTATCCAGTTTAGAGCCAATTCGAACGATGAATTGACCATCTGTCGGTCTGTATTTATAGAAACATATACACCCTTTACAAAAAGCCCCAATGACTTAAATATATCAAATTATATATAAGATTTCATAATTGTGAATGCAGATTTGTACTACAAATTTGTTCCGAACGACTCAGAAATACTTGTTTATAACAAAAATTCGTCTTTTGATCTCCATCAATTGCATTCGAGAGATTAATTACCACAAAATAAGATATTTGTTTTG
>JAOUZG010035210.1:0-10056 GCA_026289955.1 Argiope argentata
GATTTTATAAATGTCAAATAAACCACTGTAGGTTTTAAAAGCAAATTTCTAAAAAAGTGCTATTAAATCATTTGGTTTATTTTAGCTAGTTTTAATTTATCTAAACTTAAAAATCTTCAGTGACTTATTTTACAAAAATAAAACTGAAAAATATTTGTTTTGAGTAACTTACTTCTTCCGTAAACAGACTTATAACCTGAACAAGGCGTACTGGGTCAGAGCTCCTTAACATTTTTTTCACTTCCCTTAAGAATTTCTTTAAGGTATTTTAATAAGCTGCTAACAAGGTCTTAAACGTCGGAAAATCCGTTCTTACTTAGCATTTTTACTTAATACTTTTGAAGAATAAAAAGAATAGGAATAACATTTTAAGGCTATTACAAGATTAAGACCTGAGGTTATTGGAAATAAAGGTAAAGTCCCGTATTAGAAGATAAATAAAAACTCCTCTCTGTTCGATACTTTGTTTAAAAACATTTATCCATGTTTATTTTTCTTCCTTTCTAACATTTACTTCAATATTTTAATCGTTAGGTTTTAAATAATCAGCGTTTTATTTGCCTGAATAAAATAAATGTTAAGTAAAAAATATATATTTCTTCTAATATATAATATTCAGAAATATTAAAAATACATTTGTTTGCTTATTGTAAATAAGCATATGATAATTAAGTTTTGCCCGTCAAATTTTACTTTTTCCGATACTAGCACTACTAAATTATTTCCTTTTGGTCATATAAAACTAAACTAATATATTTCGTAAAATAATTTTAAATTTAGTTTCGATTGGTTTATTTATAATAACGTTCCATTTTGTAACAATGCTTATGATATTTTGGGGCTGACCTCCAAATTTTGAGCTCCATCTAATAATTTTAAAATCAGGATCTTAAAGTGCAAAGTTTGCACATTAAAAAAATCTGTTTGCGATAGTATTATGTTTTTTAAATTTTATGTTCATTTTTAAATTTAAATTGATTTTAGTAAAAAAACAAAAAAACTTGATACTCATGTGTGTATTTTGGAATTTACATGTAAGTTATAATACTACAAGGGGTGTTCAAATGAAAAGGCACGAAAAGACACTGTGGATATAAACAAAAACTTTATTCCTGTAGTCATGACAAGACCCAGTCCTTGAGTTCACTTTCCGTATTGATGTGCCCCCCTTTCAGATATATTTTTTGATGAAAAAATCGCAAGGTAACATGACCGTGCTGTAGAGTGGATAGCCCCGTGGTCGCGCGGCATCATAGAGTGGAACCACGTTTTCCGTGAGCACCGCCTGTCTTTTTGTTTTTGAAGGACCTGCATGTTCTTAGGAGTGTTTCGAAGAACACATCGGAGTTCACATTTTGAAATGTGAACACCATCCGGTCTTCACATTCATTGACATGTCAATTAGACAGTACTCTTTATAAGAGCCTGTGCTCTCTCATGCGCATGATCCGTTTTAAGCTGGGGACTACAATCTCATCCCTAAGTGCCACGTTGCGTTCTCCCATAGATAAATAAGTTAACGGTTGCATTGTTAAGACGTTTCGTATATTTTCATTACAACATTCCTTGTAATACAGCAAAAAGTATTATAAAAGATTATAAAATTATTCTTAGCAATAAATTTTTTTCTTGAAACAATTTCCGTTTATTTTTCAAGTTGATTATTGAATTAAAATATTATTTACAGATCTAAAAAATAAACCCTGATTTCAAATTAACCATTAATCGTTAAATAGCAGTAAAGTATAGTATTCTAATTAAAAGACAAAAAAGTAACATCTTTTTTAAATATATTTATTATAATCATCTTATAGTTTTGAAACAAAACAGCATTTTGTTTAAAATATCTTTGATATTTCTTTTTGTTTGTAAGCTTCAAATTCTCTGAATAAAAAAATAAAAGTAATGTTTATAATATTTTTTATCGCTCTTTCAAATTAACAAATATTTCTATGGTATAAAATAATTTACCTTAAGCATATTTGAAATATACGAAGTGATATTTGACTTTTAATTATTTCCTCTGTGTTTACAAACATTACTTAAAGCTAAAAATTAAAATCAAATACAATCATGATGTCTTACTTTTAAAGATGTTTGGAATCTCAATCGCAATAAAATCTATAAAATATTTTAATTTTTTTGTTATTATTTAAATTTTTATCATCATATTAAATTTATCCCACATTTTACCATTTTTCTTCCAAAAAATATCTGTATGGAAACTGTTTTTAAAATTTATTTTATCTGCATCAGCTTCGGAATGAATACTTCAAAAAAAAATTGCAGGAATCATAATATGTGTGTCAAATTATTTTGAATTAATATGAAATTTTTAGAATGACGTTTTTGCCTAATAAGGAATTTTACTTTATCATGAGTTTTCCTGTTAATAAAAAAAAGTTCAAAAATTTCTCTTAAAATGATAATTTTTTAAATCATCCTTTTTTACAAATAACTTTCCCTAATCATTTCGACAGTTTAATACATATGAAGAATCTTATGTGGTCTTTCAAGAAGAAATAGGATCAAATCTATTAAATCGTATAATTTATCATGTATGAATTTTTTCCTGTATTCAAAAAATGAGCAACTAAAAAAACAAGCAAAGGTTTTTTTTTTGTAATTTTAAGAATTTTTTAATATTGAAGATGAAAAGTTATATTTACTGCAACTGATTACATTTTTGCTTCTGATGTACAAGTTTCGATGATAATGCAAAATTCCTTAGTATTAACAATTTGTATTTCTAATTGGGCTATTCTATATATAGCAAGTCATTAGAGATGCGTACATAAAAGGAAACAAAACTCCTCCAGAGGTTAATGAGGGAGCAATTAATTTTATTTTTCTTCCGGTATTCATTAATTGTAGAAAAATATCTGGGTTTGTATTCTTAAAACTTCAGCGTAATTCAGAAAAAAGAAAACATAACTGTGAATAGGTTTTAAAGAATACATTTGATTCAAATAAAATCTTAAAATTATATTGATGAAATGAATATTTATTGTTATGGATACAGAATTCTGTAAGGAATATAAATCATTTGAAAAACTCTAATATTTGAATCATTTTAGTTGAAAAAGAAAAATGCAGCATCTTCTTCTTTATACATTTTTCATTATTTTATGTCATGAATTGTTGAATACAAATTGGCAACATATGCATTTTGGGAATCGAAAGACTTTACATAATTATTTTTGTAAATCAGATCATCTATATGGAGTTTCTTAAATTCGGTTAAATGATTTCTTGTGGGCTGAACGTAAATTAGAAGGAAATCTGAAAAATATTAAATAATTTTTTTAATGTTAAATATTTACCTTCTGCTATTCTCATTGTCTCTGCTTCACCATTTCAGATTCTTCTTCATTGTCTGGCAATGAAAATGGGAGATGATGATCCAACAGACGTTAGCCAATGGGCAGAAGACGGAGACTCCATCCGCAATTCAACAACCATTGCAACTGCACCTGTGCAGTTAGGGACTATATCAACCACACTCGACCCCCTTGTTAGCAGTTCATCAAGCCACGACATGCTTCGCTACATCCAATTCTCTGTTCTAACACTGATAACTCTATGTGGATTCATAAGCAACTTGTTGGTGCTCCTCCTATTCTACAAAAGGCCTACGCTACGAACATTTTCCAATAGATTTGTTTTGAATCTGTCCATATCACACTTCTGGCAGAGTATCTTAATTTTACCCACTACTGTGATGTCCATTGCTGCTGACAAGTGGATAATGAATGAGATGGCATGTTTAGTTAGTGGTTTCTTATGCACAACCCTCAACATTACTTCAGTTTTATCACTGCTTCTGATAGCCTTAGATAGAAACTGTGCCGTTAATAGCCCATTGCATTATTCCATGACCATTACAAAAAAACGCACTGGATTCTTAATATTCCTGACTTGGTTCATAGGAGCATTAGTAGGTTCACCACCCTTTTTGGGCATAGGACAAATTGACTACAGGCCTGAATGGCACATGTGTACCTTAGTCTGGATTCGGAATGATGCATACAGCCAAGCATATGCCACCGTGTTGGTAGTTTTAGGTTTCATCGTACCTTTTCTTACTTCGATATGTGTATATGCCTCAATGTTCCAAGCTGCCAGGGATAATTCAGAGCGAGCCAGAAAACATAGCGTAAATAGTACTAATGTTGAAACTAATTTACCCGATTCTCAGATCAGAGCAGGGGGTAATCCACAGAAAAAGAAATGCCGCAGGTGGAGTTCAGGGTCCAACCAGTTCTTTGGCGAAGAATGGAAAGCTGTTCGGACAGGTATGTTGGTCGTCACCACATTTACCTTATGTTGGCTTCCATATTTCGCTTTCATTTTTATGGAAGCCTATTTTAGTTTGATCTACAGAATACCGGGTTACGTCATGTTCTTCGTGGTTTTCTGCTGTTCCAGTGCTTGCATTATTAATCCATATCTATACGTATTCCGCAATAAAACTTCACGGAAACACGTGAAACAAATGTTATGTCCCTCAAATCTCAACAAAAACAAGAGATGGATTTTTCACCAGGTTAGCAAGGACAAAGAAAACCAGACCGGGGTTAATCCTTGCATTCTAACTGCCAGTCTTGATACGAATGGGTCAGAAAAAGTTAAAGCACTGCCTTCTCTTTATCAAGATATTGATGGAAATTGGCAAGTATTCAGCACATCAGAAGATCAGAGCAGGGAAGAGCTTGACGAGACCGTGTCAAATATATCAGATGAGGATTTCTTTGATAGCGGCTTAAAGACCAACCACGTCCCACCTAATAGACGAAAGAACAATAAAAGTGGCAGTAATGTCCATGCAATTTACAACAACTCTTATAATCGTAATTTCGTTCTGAAAGGCATATCGCACTTAACCCAACATAATTCTTCAAATAGACTCATGCTGTTTAGACTTAAAACCAGCTTAAATAGAGATTCGACCAGCAGTGATACAACTGAAAATTATAGCATGTCCCTCGAAAGCAATAACAGCAATGAACACCAAACAGATTCAGATATGAATTTGCCATCAAGAAAAGGCATCGGTAAATATCTTTTCAACACCTCTGAGGAAATGTGGGAAACTAGACCCACTGTAACTTACCATAAGAGGGTGAGTTCTGTCACTGAGGATTCAACAACTACAAGTGACGGAAAAAAGAATCTCTCGTCCTTCGGCAGTGCACGACGAAAGTCCTTTATCCACAGCCATATTAAGAACAAAAAATCTAGCGAAACTACTTTATCTTCGAACACTACAGAAACTGTGGAATCTTCTTCAACAGCTTCAACTACCAAGTCCTCTAAAGGAAGCATAAGGCCAAAATTAGTCAGGCAAATTAAGACAGTGCAACCATCAGAGGATTATTCAGGGACATGAGATAATAAGTGCGTTAAATAAAAGCTCTGTAGTTGGAACAAACATGGACCAGAAAGAGTGTAAATTGTTATAATGAAATGCTTTTTTGGATGTACGCTTTAATTACATGCCAAGATTTCAGAGTTTTGAAGCTTTTTAGATATAAATTAGAAATACATGATGCTGACTTCAGTATTATTAAAACTGTAAATGTTATCGTTATTTTAAATGAATTCTCAGGATTCAAAATACTTAAAAAAACTATGCAAACCTTGTTTTCATAAAATAATATGTGCGATGATAATTTAAAAAGTATTTGCAATTCTGGTCTTTAGTGATAAAATTTTTGTTTATTGATTATTAACTAATTTATTTTATGCAATTTTATTAGTAATAGAAAAGTTGAATGATGTTATATAACATGCATATTTTTAAAAATGAGTGAATAAAAACAAAATCACTGCCCATTCATTAATATGGATCAAATTCTGAGATAGTATGAAAGGAACTTGAAATATAGGGACTTTCTACATATTTCAAAGAAAAAAAAATAACTATTATTCCATGTTTTTTATATGTAGAAGCATTATGATTGGGATCGTTTTTAACATTTTCAAATATTGCATTTATTCTTTTTACAAAATATCAAAGTTTCAAATCAAATTTAGTAAGTTAAATAAGTTTCAGTTAAGAAATTACTTTTCTAATAAATTTTTCTAAAGATTAGTCTGCCATTCTTCATAAAATGAAATCGACTTGTCAATTAAATGAAATTGTTATCTCTAAACATATCGTTAAAATCATAAAGTTTAAATAAATGAAAGTAAAATTAGTAAACAATAGTTTGCTGATATAAAAAATTGGATTTAAAAAGTTATCAGATTTCATAGATAAGAGCTTTTAATTGCCTATAAATACATTTAATTTTCTGTCAAGATTGCTTAAATGATACAATACATAATAGCATTAGGCTATTTAGAAATGATTAAAAGAGCAACATCATAAAGTATACATCATTGCTTATTTGAAACAGTCAAATTATTTTAATTTTAATCCATGAATTGTTCACACACACGGAAAAAATTTAGGAAAAAGGAATGGTGTTTTCCTATTTATTTTTAATTTGGAAAACTCTTTTCTGCAATTCATACGTGGTTCTATTGATTTTTTTATAACACTTTTCTGATTAATCAGTGAGTATTCTGCTAATTAATATTTTGCTTCATATTCTTACTTATCTTTTTAAAAAGCATTAACACCGATTTCTGCAATTATATTTTCCATTATAATGTTAATTACATTTATGTTATATCAATCATATTTGCAATGATTGAGAATTATAAGTCTAAATATTAAGATTTACCTAAAAATTTTAAGGTACGATTTTGCTTTATGAACTATTTTTTAAAAAATCCTTATAATTGCTCGAATCTTTATATTAGCAAATTGTAGGAATCAAAATACAGCCAAATTTCTATAAAAGATAATTTTCAAATTTGAAGGAAACTATTAGTTTTGGAAGAAACCTCCTCTTATATGCAGATTTTACCTATGAATGAAACAGCAAGTTTATGTGCTATAAAATTGAGAATTTCCTATTCAGAAGAAATTAAATTATGTTCAAATCAGATAAAATTTCAGAAAAATAGGCAGATAAAAATGTATGTTGAGACATAACATATTCTTAAATTTTTCTAAATATGATAGTAGTAAATAAAAACATAATTTGATTATAGTCATAATAGTATACACTTCATGAAGTAAAATATATGTTCTAAAATAAAGTTATTCGGTCTCTTCTTTCTGGTGCTTTAAGAAGTGAAGAAACGCCTATTTTTTATAAACTAAGGAATAAATTAATACATATTTGTAACTAAATATTGCTGTGATACTTAGATTAAATTACAAGCAGGTGTTTCAGCATCAGATTTACAAGTTTATACATGGTAAAGTATAGATACAGAATACAAAATCTCAATGCAATGAAAGAAATTACATAGAAATTGCACTAAAAAGAACCAGAATGGCAACAGTAAGAGATTATATGTTTTATTAATATTTGACCGTTTATGCAACAATGTGTGATCTAAGTTTTAGTCCTGTTTACATCTTCTGTGAGACGAATTCCAAATCTACCAGAATATAAGTAGGAGGTGTGGTTTGGTGATTATATCTCGGCTTGTGAGCTGTAAGGTTTCAAATTCGAGGCCCGGTTCTGCTAAAAAACTGTCGTTTAACTGTATCAGCTGCACATTAAATCTATCATAGCCTAGAGTTCTGTTACTGGCTTGGAGAGAAGTGATTTCAGCTCAGGTGTCATCCACGTTATCTGACCTAGGTTAAAAATTAAAAGGTCTGTATCAAATTTGCTTTAGTGTTGCTTTATAACGGGACGTTGAGATATTACTAAATTAAATTAATTCGGAATATGATGTATATATCTGGACTTTTTGGCATTTATTACAATGAATACAATAAATTTCTTGATCTGAGAGCAGGAATTTCACATACCAGTGTCTTTATTTAAAAGGAGAAACAATGAGCATATCATTGGTTCAGTGATTGTGCAGGTCAATGTATTGGATTGTCACATTCAATTTATTGATGACCTATGTGGTATCAAATTTTACCGTTGAAACAAGCCCAATGTCCATTACTTTTTATCTAAAGAATATTTGACTTGTAGAAGACTATTCACTTTTCAGAGTAATTACAATATTTGATTCGGAAATGTCTTAAAAATAAAACTAGTCAAACGAAAAATGAGGCATTTATAAAGTTATCCTTGCAAAATGTCTGAGAAGAAACTTACTGCATCGGTAAGTTCCGATTACATGTTAAATGAAGCATTTTCTCTTTTAAAACAATTGAATTTCACACCACATTTAACGGTTACATTTAGAAGTTTGTACACCTGGGGCTGGAATAACCTTATAAAAATAAAAAATCAAAATACTATTTTCATTTTTATGTATCTTGAATTATAATTCCTTTATAGGCTTGTACTCAAAATTTATACGAAAGGATGCATTCATTCATAACATTCAGTTTGAAAAAAAAGAGCCAAATTCTGTTAAAAAGGGAAATATGGAGCTTTACAGAATTTCCTTATTGCATGATTTTTCCAATCTATATGAACTTATGGCATATTCTCTTCATAAAAAATGCGTTTAAACATTTAATCAGCACTTTTTCAGTAAAATATATGGATTTATTTAATATGCAGAGTAAATTTGATACTTTCAATTTACAATTTTTAAACTAATTTAGAGGCATAAAAATTTCTTTCAATGAAACTTCTATTATTTCATAACTACAAAAAAATCCTTCGCATAAAGTAATTATGAAAATGTACATTTATTTGTATTACAAAATGCACAGATAAGAAAATTTGCAGGTTTTAATTTAATAAACTGAGTAAAAAATTATTTTTTAATGTAATAAAAGGAGAAAAAATGAGTAGTTAAATATTTTTAATTATATATAATGCTTTTGCAATTAAAAAAAATATCATTTGTCCCTTCTTATAATAGAATCAAGAAATTTAAAGATATATATTGGAAATTCATTTATATTACACTATAAATAATAATACGCATTTTATAAAAATTTTGTTTAATGCATGTCTTTATGTTAAACATTTTGATAAATATTATTTCTTTGAAAACCAATGAAATATTGCATTACATACTATACCACTGCATATAATTTAAATGAAATAGTTGCAGAATAATTAGTTGTAGTGCATGTTCACATGCTGCTCGTAGAATGCACTGAACTTATGCTTCGCCAACAATTACAAGTTTTGTTACTGTGCTTCGCCAAGGCAGTTTTAGTCTGTCTCTTGTGAGCCAAATAAACGTGCTTATGTTGACAGTTTTTGTACAGTTTTAAGTTCACACTGTATTAATTCGTGCATTTGATGTTAAAGTGGATTTTTTAAAACAAAAATTGTTGTATTTGATTACATATATATTTATTGAATCATTAAATTATTTATAAAAATTATGAGTGTTTGTGTTTCTTAATATTTCATATATTTTTACTGCAAAAATTATGTGGTTTCACTGAATAATTGGTTTCTTGCCTGATCAATAGTTTTCATACAATAATCTATTGAAACTTATGAGATTTAATATAATATTCTATCAGATAACTGGGTTCAAATACCATATCTACATATATATTTAGCCATCCACTTTATTTTGTAATTATTTAACATGTTAAAAATTTTATTGAATTGTTTCTTGCAAATAAAATTTCAAAAATGATAGTATATAACAGTAAGTATGAAATATTTAAAAGCTAATTCAATAAATTTAAGAATATCTCAAAATAGATTTCATAAGTCATTCATTTATCAAGAATCAGTTTGAAATTTATATTTTAAATCTAATTAAATGAAGAAAAAAAGGAAAATATGTTATAACTTTTTAAAGGCGTCACAAAATTGTTCCGATGAGCTTGTTTTGAAATTTTGAAAAAAAAAAGAATTCTTCTGAAGTTTTGAAAAAAAAGTATTACTAATAACGCTGGTGTTATTGGAAATAGTGCTCCGAATAATTTTTAGAAATGAAAAGGCATCATTGAAAAGTTGATTTTTTTTGTAATTCTAATATCCCCCATTTATTAAACAGGTTATTTCAATAATTAGAAGAAACCTCTGATTTCAACATTTCTATCCCCTA
>JAOUZG010035213.1:0-11817 GCA_026289955.1 Argiope argentata
AGGATGCGTGCATTCTTGAAGAATGATGATAATTCGTTTTTCAGTTGTATTATAAGCAGTTCAAGAAAACATTTCGTATTTTTCCGGAATTCCTCCCATAAACACGTTCTAAATATTTCAGTTATTCTTCTTTCTTTCTTTCTTCTTCTTTTTTTTTCAAAATATAAAGTCTATTTTTAGAGAGTAGTATTTTTTCACATTCTGTTTAGTATTTCAAAACAGTTTTAGAATAAGACGCTTAGATATTTTGGATTTAATTTTTTTAAAAATAAAGCATTTAATATGACATGGAATATAAAAGTTTAAAAATATCTTACATATAATTAATTTTTTAAATAAAACCTAATAAATTAACTTTTTGTTTATATAAAACTTACTGAATAATTTTCAGTGTAATATAAATCTTAATTAAATGTTTTTAATCGTAAGTTAAGCAAAGTTTTAATCAAATGATTTTCTTTCATAAAATTTATTTATTAATTCCCTTCGACTCCTGATTTTTCGAATAAAAAATTTCGTATTTACGCATACGATCTGTTTCAATTATAAGAAGAAAAAACAACATGTGTTGACTTCCTTGAAATTAATATGAACTTTTGTATAAACGAATTAGTATAAATATATTTGAAAAAATATTATTTATAGAAATAAAGATAATATAAAATTAAGTACATATTTTGTATAAGTCAAAACCATTATTATTATTATTATTGAAAAAAGAATAAGAAGTTCCTAGCTGTAGAGAAATTGCATGTACCCTATAAATGCACTTAACTTTGACACTTTTTAGTAATATTTTTAACAAATTCTTTTAATTATTCTCGTCGGACTGCAAACAGTATTTTTTTTATTCTTTTGAAATGATATCTTTTAACATTTCATTTCCACAACGTTTGTTTGGTTGTAACAATTTTTCATTATTATGGAATTGATTGGTTATTCAAAATTTGATTATAATTTGAAAATTTTAGCATTAATTGTAAATAAATAGTGAATATATAAATATTTAACAAATATATTAACTGATTCCTCCTGTTTGAGAAAAAATGATTATTTATTTATTTATGCAGTGGCAGTAGCAGCAGATACAAGAATTTGATCTTATCATATCATATCACAACACATAATTAACAAACAAAAAATCATTTCTACAGAAGCAAAACCGGTTTCTGTGTGATTCATTTTCAATAAGAAAATATCTCAAATTTAAGACAGCAAATTTTGAAGCAATTCAAGGCTGTTTTTTATCATTTCAATAAATAACTTTTGCTATACATTTTTAGTGCCAAAATTTATTTAAAATATTACAAAAAATAATAATAAATTATGTTTTATCAAAAAAGAACTAAAATGAATTAAATAACCTTTTTTTACTGTCATCGTTTAAAATACTTATTTTGGAAAGATAATTTCGGGAATTTATTTGAAATAATTTATTTTTATACTAAATTTCCTCACGAAATTTATAATCAGAATGTATAAATTATTTCGAAGTAATATTTAATATACAGAACTGTAATAATAATTTAATTTTATACAAATAGTAAAAGAATAAACTTGGATACATAATGGCTCTTTTAACGTTAATTTGTAAGCCATTATGGAAATAATCTTTTTTTTAGTATTAAGTGGATATTTCCTCTCATAAAGTATGATATTTCGCAAATTTCTTCCTATATTTTCATTAATATACATCGTCTCAAACAATTGAAAATACCCTTATTTTTACTTGATAAATCCGACTTTCAATATAAATAATATATTACCGAGAATTGCAAACACATTCTCATTTTCACACTTAAAAAATAGTTTAGTTTAAAATAATAACACATTACCGGGTAAGAATATGTTTAAAGTAAAAAAAAAAATCAACGAAAAACTTCTAAAAAAGGTAAAATTTCAACTCAAAAATTATCTTTTAACCAATTTTCTGACAGCAGAATACTAAATAAAGTTGTTGATCTAAAAATATGCGTTCTTTAAGGGGCTTCGATCTCGAAAATAATCATACTTCACTTTCTACATGTTTAGTTATCAATATATAGAATAGCACTTTCAATTTAAAGCACTTCGTTTTCCATTTATTCCATTTATACGGCATTTAAATTTCAATTCAAGTCAATCAAATTTAAATACAGAAAACTCAAAATATATTTTCGCATTCTTTTTAACCGTTTTATTGAACAAATTTACCATAAAATTCAGATCTTGTTAATTCTTTGAAGTATAAAATATGCCATCTGAATTTACAAAATAAATTCATTAAATTTACGGAAATCTTTTAACTCAGCCATCATTTTTAAGTAAACAAATTTACATATTTTATAGAATATCAATATTACATATTTTACGGAAACAAAATATTCTACAAGCAGAATCTGTTATAAAAAATGAATTTTCGTTTGCTTATATTTTATACACTGCCGTAGATATCTAGTATATCAAATTGAATGTTCGTTTGTTAATATTTTATGCGTTGCCATATAATCCATCCGATTTCGATAAACCTTTGTCAAGTTATTACTTGCACATGAGGGAAGTTTATAAATATAGTACAATTATTATACTTAAAGTAATTAGAAGAAATATTATTAATATATATCTTTTATATGCCATTAAATTTCAATGAATGTATTCATTTTCGACAAGCAAATAAATATTCTTTCTATTATTCCTTATTAAATAAGATAAATATATATTTCAAATCTCAAATGAAATTTCCGAAATTATTTCTTCTGTAATAGCAACGTGACGGGTATTAGTTACTGCTAAGCAAAATGTTTAGTATAAAAATAAGTTCTTTACGAGGCTTACATCTCGCTAATAATCGTAAACTCATCACCCATAAGTGTTTTGAGCGCTTTCTTTCCCAATAATCGGTTGTTTGAGGTAAGAAAGTGGACTGTGCTAATTACACCAATAATAATTAATGAGGAAGTGGACCCAAACCACGAGGCCATTTGGGAAGGACGACCGGTCATAAAGAAAAAAGAAAGGAAAGAAAAAAGCATGTGTTCTCGATTTTTATCAGTAGGCGTCTGATAGTATGCGCTCAATTGCTCTCAAGCCGCCCAGCGTCATGAATTTTGATGAAGTTATGTCATTCTTTAGAGGGTTAAAATAAAAAAAAAAGTTACAGGAATGGATCTAGGAAATGTGGCTGTTTTCTTACAATCGTAGAATCACTCGTTAAAAACAAATGCGCCTGTGTCTTATTAAAAATTCCTTATCTGTTGAAACGGAACTTAACAAAAGTAAGTCAAATGCCTTATCTTTATAGTCTAAACTGCTGCCAGATAGCGGCAGTAGTTATTACATGGAAAAAGTAGAACTCAACAGGTAATTTCCTAGAAATTCTTTATTGTTTATTTGCAGTATATACATTATATATATATAAACGATCTTTTCCCCATTTTACAACAAAAGATACATACAACAACTCGTTAATTACATTTTTTTTACAAATGACTCTCGCATGTTTATTGATAACTAGCTTTTACCCGCGACTTCGTACTCATGGAAAAGCACACAACTAACTTAAAAACAATTTATTTACCGAGTGTACCTGAAATGAAGTATAACAGCAAAGCAAGTCCGTATTTCTTTAAAATCAAATCAAGTGATGATGATTATGATAAGTTCGTAGCCGCTTTACAACAGAAGGGGGGGGGGAGTGCAGTAGCTTCTGAGAGCATGGATCCATGAGCACCCGAGGGCAGAAGTCTAAATTCTAGCTTATATCAAGATGACACACATTTATCACATTCGCTTGCAGAGTCCCTTTTTTACAGGGGAGGGGGGTGGACACATTTTCACATCTCACAGAAGAACAACCATGCCCTGACCGGGACTCAGACCCGCGACGCCCAGATCACGAATAGGACACGCTAACTCTAAGCGGTTAAGATTGATAGTTACAACAGCATTTAACATTTTTTTTTAATATTTGATTAAAATGAAAATGCAGTTGTCAACAATTGCAACACACTACGCATGCCAGAATTTTCAATGCCAATTAAAGCAACTCAAATGTGGGAATTTTCTACGCCAGTTGAGGTCACGAAATACAGATTGGAAATTTTTTAATTTCCTTTATTTTGTTTTATTTTAATTAAAAAAATACTTCGAAATAAATGTGAAAAATCGATTAGTTAAAAATGTTTAAATTTAAATGCATCAAATACTAAGAAAATAAACTGAATCGTTGGAAATAATCGGGTGAAAACATTTTAAGGCTTATCTCATTAGGGTGGGAAAAAACAATGGCGATTTTTGGCGGGAAAGTAAGAAAAGTGTCGTTTTTAATATTTTTCAGTTCTTTTTTCTCTATATATAAGAACCTTCCTCATGTCGTAACGAAAATATGAATAAAAATTAGCGAAATTGGTCGATCTGTTCTCGAGTTTTGCGCTTGGCAACACATTTTGCTATTCATTTTTATTTATATAGTTAATGCTCTATTAACACTAGGGGTCCCCCCCCTTTCATTCGCCAACCCCGATATTGCGACATTCGTCATTTTCAGTTAGCAAGATTTTTAAATTCCAGTGGTCGTTCATTTAATATTGGACGCTTAATCTTTATATGGTGAGAAAAAACATTTTCCGATCGTCCAACTTCCAAATTAGAATTCGAAGCTCCCGAATGGCAACGTTTAAAACTTCTGTTCGTAGAATAGCATTTTCTTTTATATATAGTTCTTCTGATTATTGAGGGTTTTCAACGAACTATCCTCCAGTATTTCTTATAATATAGAGAATCTCCATTCATTTGTTAAGCAAAGCGTTCAAAGTAGCTGAAAAAACGTTCATTCAAAAATTCACATACAGCATTTGACTATTGACATGAACAAAAAATATAAGTTCTATGCCACACATGTTCGCGTTTATATATAAAGATTTCATATACCTTTATACTACATAAATTTACTTTAATTGAATTATAATGACTGTGACTAGGGTTTGACGGTTTTTCAAACCCGGTTTTTTTAAAGGTAAATTTGTCACATTTGAAAAACTGGTTTTTAAATTAAGAAAACCGATTTGAAAAATTCATATTATTATGAAAAAAATTCATTTTCGTCAATTTTTTTGTTAAAAATTAATAAGTTATCTAGAAAGATATTGTTTGTTTTGAGTATTTCCAAATTTTTATGTGGAAACAGAATTTGATTAAGAGCAAATCGAAAAAACTTCTCGCCAAAGTAATGGTTTTTTTAAAAAAATGGTAAAATCAATTCTAGAAGACCTTGAAGAAAAACTTACAAATCGAAAGACACTGAAACATTATTTGGGGCAGCTAATAAAAGAACTAAAAAACTTATATTTGTTATTTCATGCCATGAAAACTACAAAACCAAGCTCAGTAGCAAAATATCGTCACAAATTTAGCGACTTTAAATCACTCTTTTACAAATTTGGCGAGAATGAAAAAGGTCTTAGTTTATTTAGAATCAACCACATACTTATTTTTGCATGAAAAGGTTCTAACATTTTTTAGACAGTCCTTGAAGATAATGAAGCATACATCATAGAACATATGCAATCAAGAGAAACCATTAGAAGAGTTCTCTCATTGAATTTCTCATATGCTTACCACAAAATGGAAACTCGCGTCTTTCTATTCATCATCATCACAAAATCATCTTGGTACACAGGAAGGCAAAGATAGATTTCTTTGTCGTGCAATGATTGACTATACACGTTCTAGTATCGTAGTTTCCACTAAAGAAAACCCACTGTGAAGACGAATGGACTAAGTCCATTTCTGAAGTAACTGGGTCTCAATAACTCAATTCCTTTACATGGTCCCCATAGGAAAAAATCTAAAGGAGTCAGATCTGGAGATGGTGGTGGCCATGAACCAGGATCCCCGACATGCAATCCAGCGACCGAATAAAAGTGTGTGTTTTTTTCGTAACCCGAATATGACGTCATATATTTTCTCTCGCATTTTTCTCGAAAACTATGGGCCGTAGAGGTACAGTTCAATGAGCATTTTTTTAATGATTTACAAACAACGAAGCTGGCTGTGCAGAATTTACCCGGTTTTTCTGGGACACCCTGTAAAGTATTAGGTATAAGACAGTGTTAAGGTTTTATTTATTGCGATTGAATTTCTTTTTGTGTTTAAAAAAATCTGACAAAAAATATCCATAGAACTGTACCTGTACGAACCCATAGTTTTCGAGAAAAATGCGAAAGAAAATGTACGACGTCATATTCGGCTTAAAAAAAAAACTTTATTCGGTTGCTGGATTGGGCGTCGGGGATCCTGTTTCATGGCCCCTACTATCTCCAGATCTGACCCCTTTAGATTTCTTCCTATGTGGCTATGAAAAGGAATTGGTTTATAGAGACTCGGTTACTTCAGAAATAGACTTAGTCCATTCGCCTTCACAGTGCGTTTACTTTTGTGGACACTACGATGCTAGAACGTGCGCAGTCAACCATTGCACGATGCGAGGGGACAGTTCGAGCATCATCCTATTTTAAATTATGAGAGTACATGTGTTCATGTTTGAAATAAAGGTTTTTTTTTACAGAAATTGGATATAAAGTTATATATTTTCTCTTTCGTTTTCTCGCAAACTATGGGTCATAGAGGTACATTTTTTTTGGGGGGGGGTGGCATTTTTATGTATTCCAAACATCGAATCTGGATGTGCAGAGTTTATCCGGTCTTGCAGGAACACCCTGTACCCTTATTTATATTTCCGCTACTTATTACACTATTTTCGTACAAAATTAAAAGTCGGTAGCACGCAAACGACAATTCCCTGTAATCTTTCTCCAAATCTGAGCTGCCCCCATGCATCTTTCCCTTCTCAAGCGATTACTACAGATACGCATCTCACTCCTCGTCTGTCCTTGATGGTTGAGTGCAGACGATCCCTGAACCCACAACTCAACTCGAGGCTGCAGAAATTGGTAAGAGCCTCCTCCGGAGGTGACTGAACCACTAAGAAACAAGCCTCCGATTTGGCGATATTGATAAACAATAAACTAGAATGATTAGATTGCGAACAATGGCAATGCTCCGAAAGGGCTTATGGACGAATAGCGAAATGCCTGCTCGTTCGCAAGAGAAATGTTTCGTTCTGAAAATAAACTTCCCTTTGCAAGTCGTTTCTTTCGGGGGGGGGGGGTAGTTCATTTACCAGTCTGACATGCGTACTTCATAATGTTTTCTACTCCGACTCTTCTTAATTACTTCAAAAAACAAATGGGATCTACACATAACTCTCACCCAAACTACTTGATGGTGTGGAAAGGGGGGAGGGGTGCCAGCTCGGGTGTCGTCCTCGCCATCTGACAGCGGTTCAAAATTACGAGGTATGTCCCAAAAGTGCCTTAGGGTTGCTTCATAACTGGAGGTTAATATAACTAAACTAAAACTTCTTGATAAAATACTACTAAAGTTTTAAGGCTATCATTCTGAAGAAAACGCGAAGACAGTTATTTTGGGGATTTCTAGGCCCCAAATTCAAATATATAAATGTAAGAGAAAATTCAATCTTACTTTCCGTTCCGGGAACTTCTAAATGAGAATAGAATCGAGGTATTTCAACGTGAATTAGATTACAACATCGAAATCCTTAGTCCATTTCATCTTTTTTATTTGCTGAATGAGGACACAGGCACAGATAATTATTTACTAATATATACATATATCATTTTAGTTGTAGGAATCATTTACATCGCATGCAACCACCTTTGGATCCGTTCTTACTCCGAATCCAATCACAGCTACACTGAATCGAAACCGAAACTTGAACTTACATCTGTTACTGTAGGATCATGGGATTTTCCCCTGACGTCACCAAGGCGCTTGCGCGAAAAGGTTACATCATGTTATGGTGAAGCCAGGAATTCCAACAGTTATGTTAAAAAGTACTTTATAGGCTAATTTATCAAATAAATACATCAGTAAAAGAATGCATACTTTTCAAACAAACTAGAATAATAATAACAAATATCCAAGTATAATTTTATATCTATTCAGGTTCATATCTATTTCATAACGTTGTTGTTATTAGTGGTGCCATGGATAAGCACCACTGATGCCTCGGCGAAGCTTGCCAATTGCAAGTGCCATTAGCGGCAACAGACAATAACAACAGAGGGAATTTAACATTTTTACTGAATCTATCCTGTTATTTTTGGCGACTTTTTTGGCTATTAATTCTTCGAATTTGAGTAATAGTAAACGAAAATCGAATTCGTTCTTTTGATGATTTTTCTTTCCCAAGCGACTGAAACAAAAGTTTGGCCTAGAAGTAAAACTGTAGTCAGAAAATTCGATATTAAATTCTATACAGTTAAATCATTGTATTCTTCAGTTATTTCGTTTATATGTTACCGAAAATAGAGAACAATAAACGACCCAACGTTTGTTGGATTTCCTACAAATTATTATAAAAAGTATCGCTATAGAAGTTATATCTGCTAATCGAATTTATCTAGTTCTCTTCGTTTTAGATTCAAACAGTATACCTGTTTATGAATTTTGCTGAAAATAAAAATAATAAAAATCTACTAATTTGGTATAAAGAATTATACACCAAATCGCATTCATCTAGCTCAAAGCGGTTTTGAGCTATAGTTGGTTCTGAGCTATATATAGCTATATATAGTTGAGCTATATATAGTTCTTATTCATTTGGTGGTGGGAAATGAAGATTTTTGGCCGTCAGTCTAGTTTTTAGTTAATTAAAAAATTAATAAATCAGTATTTGAAAAAAAAATTGTATTAACATCAAATGTCATACGCTAAAAATTTTTAAAAAATGTATTTGTCAAAAGTATTTCATTAATTATTGAAAATTTGAGCAAGATATATACATTTGATTAAAATATTTTTATAGGAAGATCGTGAACTAATAGTAGGAATTGAAAAATGTTTTCATTCTAAAATAATGCTTGACGTAGCTTAATCAAAAATGGCTTTAGTGCCATTAGAGTCATTTTTTCATTACAGAATGACTTCAAATTAGGAAGTGAAAATAGAACTTCAACCATCTCAAAGCAATAGATTTACAGATATTCATCACATGACAAATGTAATTCAGCATATCATTTGGCATCTAACAGACTAAATTGAATCGCAGTAAAAGTCGTATTTCAAAGAAAGCAATTTTTTATTTTAATTTTTACATGGGAAAATATGCTAACGGATGATTTGAGATAAAAATTAAGCTGATTTTGATTTCATAAAGGCAATAAAAGGATTGTTAGAGATTGTGATGCCAAATTAAATTTTAAAACTTTATTAAAACTAGAAAATTTATAAGGCGATGATAAATGTTTTCTTAAAGAAGCTAATATTGTAACGTTTTTAGCGTAGCGGGTTCGGACTGAATGGATTTCATTTGAGGACAGTACAAACAAATTTATTTACAGCTATTTACAGACATTTACAGGATGATGTGAGAAAGTAAAACTTCAGATAAACACAATCCAGCAGTCAACAGTCAATTACAGCGTAAATGCAAGTCTTACGCTCAATAAACACAGTTTTCAAAACAGCTATAGTATAGCACAGCAACAGTAAGCCACAGCGAGCTCGATAACACAACGTTAACTGCAAATGTAAACACAGCTTACTAATAATAAGCAGGTAAAAATATCCGCTAGTCCAGCGAGACGCTTCTCTTCCGAGAGAGAGGAACTGCCGAATGCGGTAGCCCGTCCCTTATATAGCCGGGCAAGCGCGCACGAGAAGCAACATGGCGCACCTAGTATTGTCTGGGGGCTACCAGAATATTCCCCTCGTCAAATCAACTCGGCTGGCACGAAGCTCCTTGTGAAGCGTCGCCAACGTTTACACCTTCGGTGCACGTTTAGCCCGTTTGTAACAATATTTTCATCAAAAATAGTCCAAAAAGTAACTATTTTTATAAGATATTACTTTTAAGAGATATGGCTAAAAAAAGTCATCTATAAAAAACGTCTTTGATTTTTGACTTGCATATTTTTATTGATTTTTAGATTTTCAAACTTGATAGTAACTGCATCTTCTCTTTAAGTGCTCGTAAGTCAAATTTCATCAAAACCGGAAAAAAACGGTAGATTTGTATAAAAGAACATGCAAGCAAACATTTATCTTTATAGATGTAGTTGTTATTACTAATGGCACTTGCCATGAACAAGTGCGCTGACGGTCGTCATCGAAGAGTGTCTCTTGATTTTGAAGTAGCGCCAACTAGGGCCAAAAGCACGGCTTTGCTACTCACTCCTTACATTCACTTACCTCATAGACAGTACACAGAACCACAATTATGCTCTGTTTTGGATTCAAACCGGGGACGCCCAGATCACGATGAAGACACGCTACCCCTAAGCCAGATCGGCAGCATATGTAGTTGTTTAACTACTTAATACGTAAAAGTATTTAAAATCCTTTAATCAATGAAATCAGTTTTATTCCAATCCGATAATTGTTTTTAATTTCCTTGATAAACAACAAGGTTTTTTTTTCCGTAATTAAATTTCTTGCTTGTTTCAAAAGAGAGGTCGTTTGTTTTCACACAACATTTCCGTTATCTGTGTCGGAAATGTAAGAATGGCCGCAGGAACGTCCTTGAAAACGCAAAATCAATGGCGATCTGGGCAGAGGAATTATTTCCCGAGTTAGGAAAGCGAACAAAGTATCCCATTTGTGAAGGATTGTTTCAGGTCGATGTAAGGTCTGCGTGTTTTGTTTCGCATTCTCATAGTTCATAGTCTGTGTGGATAAAATACAGAGATCCTTGCTGGTAAAAATCGCATTCCCAGTGTGGTGTAACTGCAACCTTATCTTTTGTTGCCCCATTGACTGGATGAAGGTTGCAGGGGAAATTTGGAATGGAAGAACGCTGACCTATATATATATTTTCTGCGTGCCTAAGTCTTAATAGTTGTTCGGAATTTTTAATTGAAACATATTTCCAAAGAAAATGTGTTGTGCCTTTTCTTTATCTATACCTGATATTCATTAAGAGGATTTTTGTGCGTGTGTATGTGTGTGGTAAAAAAAAATATCAGCCTTTTTATACTTATTTGGGCCAAGAAAAAATGCTATTTCAGCACAAAAACGTGAAAAAAATACAATCACATACGTTTATTATTATTATTATTATTATTATTATCACCATTGCATTATTCGTCCCAACATTTTTCAGTCATCAATGTCCATCGTAAGGCCACTTGAGGAATGAGAAAGGGTCTCCGGCCTTCAAAATCTAAATATTCACTTTCGTAATATCTCAATGCTTAGTTTTTTTTAGCGAAAATTTAAAAAAAAAGTATATGATAAGTAAAAATGTGATATCTTCGTAGACAAAACACGGGCGATCGTTTCGCCCCTCGGGAGATTCATTCTGTCTCCTCAATACAGTTGCAGTGCGATTTGAAGGAAGACGGTTATTTCGATCATCAAAACACTCTCCTTCCCTAAGTGTCGACATCCTTTACTCTGATATTCGCTAACCGAACGTTTCTTTGCTCTTCTGGCCAAGGTTGAGTTTTCATTTTCTTGGAGGCATAGTGAGTTTTGAATCGCCGTTTAAAATCCGACGTAAATAAAGAAAATTATCGCAAATGCACACCACAGCACTCGCCATTCGCACATGGGCAGATTGAGGACAAGTGCAAAATGAAAATCGCAATTCTAAAACTCCTTTTCTAATTTTGTTATGACCTTAAGGAACTAAAACCTTCCCCAAAAAGGGATCTATAAAAGGGTATAAATATAGCGAATACCCGTAAATTATTTCTCGAGTTTTTGTGGTTTCAACATAGAGGCGCTTTCAAAAAACTTCATTATATATATATATAT
>JAOUZG010035233.1:0-14083 GCA_026289955.1 Argiope argentata
TGAATACATAGCTTTACTATTTAATGCGAAGATCTGCATTAGATTTGAAACTAGATGCGTCAAGAAGTTAACCATCTGTCGGTCGATATTTTCTCATCTAAATAAATATAACTCTGAAATGCCGGCTTTCTGGCACAGAGGTAGCGCGTCTTCCTCCTGTTCTGAGAGTCCCGGTTCAGGCATGGTTGTTTTTCTGTATGCTATCTGTGAGATGTGTGACTGTGCCCCCTGTAAAAAGGGGTTGTGCAAGCAAATGTGGTGAGTGTGTAGCTAAGTCGTACTCTTGGCCCTAGTTGGCGCTACTTTAAAAACAAGAGACACTTCTTTCAGCTTAAAATCTGCTGATATAGTCAGCTGGGCTTGACCATGCCAGTGATATAAGTAATAACAATGTAACTCTGAAATGCAATGGATAAACATGCGGAATTTGTTATAACTTGGCATCTTGTCAACTTTTAGTTAAACCTCGCTAAGAATGCATATTCGGTTTTCTGGCACTTGTGTATGAGCCGCATTCCAGAAATTAACAGCCAAAAAAAAATCGCCAAAGATAGTCAGTAAATAGACTTTTTTTGTAACAACTGTCCAATGGCATGTGGTTAATGATACACTAGTACTTTATCAGAGATTATGCGAAAAGTTTTGGGGATTATACTCCCAAATAATAAAATAAAACTAGAAACAAGCAATGTAACTTTCAAGGTATACGTAGGATCCCCACAGAGCTATTTTATTTAACCATCATCTGCCTTCATTTTGTTTTGTCAACACCCAATGATAGACGTAATTCAAAGCAAGAATTGTAAAAGATTAGATCATTTCCCAGAGGCCGATACTTTTAATTAGTACAACATTCCAGAACAACGCCATCTATCGAGCTTTTGAAAAACTGTGTCCATTAATACTGAGTCAGAGACCCCACTAACACCCGTAAAAGAAAGACGTCTGTCTTTACGCGTCAAAGCTATGCGGGCTACGCGGTAATATGTTTTTAGTCATAATGTTTTGTTACTTCTAACGTCCTCCTAGAGGAAGTAATCTAACTCTCTGTTTATTTAATATCTCCATGTTTTAATTCTTTTTTAATATTTCCCTGTAAATACTACCCCTTTAAACATTCCCCTTTAACTCTAAATAAATTCTTTTATTTATTTATATTTTTTTTAATTCTCTTCATCCTCCGTTTGCATTATTTTAATCTTGGTTTAGAAACCCGTAAATATTTAAAAAAAAACCTAGACATCACGCCACTAAAATCCCGCTATCTGAAGAGTCTAATATTTTTGGAAGATTTGGTTAGACTCCCGCGTATATTTTTAACAATGAAAAATATAAGCACACAGTGTAATCTGAATGTTACCTGCATATGTAACGCTTTTTTTAAAAAAATGCATCACTCACAGATGTTTTACACGTGACATTCCAGTAACTGTCAACCAAGATTGCCGGGCTCCAATTTCATTGGTGACGTCGCTCCAAATCAGAGATTGGCTTGGAGAGACGCCAGTGGATGATTTGGGCGTCTTACACACGATGAGATCACCCACTGGCGTCTTTTGTATCAAGACCACCATGAAAATATTATTTCCAAAGGGGCTGGAAGATGTGCACGCCTAGGTGATCTGTTAACCTGTTAGCCAACATCTTTAGTCTGATTGTCAGAGATTAACTACCGGAAAATTTAAGTAAACATCACACCCATTGATTGAGAATTTAAAAAATCGAATTTATATGTAATTAGCAATACACCCACGGTGTTGCCCGTGTGACACAGCATCCAAGAAGAAAAATTAGCTTTGAACCAAAGCCCACCCGATATGGGCATGTTACGCAACATCAAACAAACATAAAAACATGTTGGGATTGGATTCCCTTCTTTTCGGAATGCTGAGATTTAAATCGCTATTAAAAATCAGACGTAAACAAAGAAATGTATCGCATATGCATACCCCAGCTCTTGCTATTTGCGCATGCGCAGTTTGAGGTTTTCGCGGTATGCGCCGATAAGTTAAAATCGCGATTATAAAACTCCTTTGTTCATTTTGATACGACTTTATTGTACCAACAAATTTCCCAATAAATGCTCTGTAGAATGGTATAAATATCTTTAACATCCGTTAATTATTTCTCGAGTGATTGTGGTTCCAACACAAAGACGCTTTCAGGAGACTTCATTTTACACTATGTATAGATTATCAAAAAAAAAAAAATCTACAAAACGATTTTTTTATAGCACACATTCAGAAATATTTGAACTGTTACAAAGGTTAAAATATGATACACCCGAAGACAAAACATAGGTAATCATTTCGAGGTCGGATTTCCTTGTTTTGGGCATAATGAGATATGAATCGTTATTTAAAATCAGACGTAAACAAAGAAATGTATCACATATGCATATCACAGCTCTTGCTATTTGCACATGCATAGTTTGTGATTTTCACGCATGCGCAAATAAGTTAAAATCTCAATTATAAAACTCGCTAAGTAGAAATCTAAGTAGAATCCGTAAAAGATTTAAATCTAATTAATTACATTTTTAGCAATCCTTAATTTTAAACCAGCAGGTCGCCAAAGACGGTTCCTTGTGCAATAAAATTGAATTTTACCATATACATATATAAGTAAAAATAATTTGGCAGTTGTGTGGCCGATTTGAAGAAAAGAATTTTGAAATGGCAACATCGATTTATTCGATCCTGAGCAGCATAATTTTTACAAGAAACAATCATAAAAGATGCATCAGTCTACGTCGCGACACAAGAAGAGACAGAAATCTTTCCCTTTAGTGGTATTACAATCAGATTTTTTATAGGGATTTGACACTTGACGATTTAGGAAAGGGAATCTTGGGTATACCTAATTTTTTTTACAAATATAAGGGAATTTTATCTTTTTACTCGGAGTGTGATTAAAGCGGTTTAACAGAGCATGTGTAAAATTAATTAAATAAAAAAAAGGAAATTGGATCAGGAAATAAGAGTATATTTAATAATGAAGTTAATATGATTAAATTAGGAAATTAATACGGGTTTAAATTATTTTAAAGGATAACATTATATATATATGGAAAGGACAAAAAGGGGAAAACGATGTCAGAAAACAAACAATAGAACTAATTCAAAATCGCATTCACTGATAAACATTCAATTCTTTATTTCAACACAAAATTATCTGAAAAAAAAACTCATTTTTGGGAAAAATACCATATTATGTTATAATTGAATGGAATATGATAAACAGATTCAGAATGATTACGAATATATAAAAATTGAGTTACTTTTCGCATTTTGGAATGCAAAGTTAATAAGTATTTTTAAAATCGTTTGCGAAATTCTTTTTTTAATGATATATATAGAAAAAGCTTATTAGTATTATTATTATCATTATTTTGTCCAGCACTATTGTCAACTTTAGATTTGCTCACTAAATGTTTTTTTTTACCGGAAGAGAAATAGGCCTAATCTGCGTTGCTTATTAAGGCCGGCATATTAAAGAATAAACTTCCTGTTTTCTATTAATTTCATTTTCCCGGAGAAAGCCAATGACACGTTGTTTATGCTTAAGGGTTACGAAGTTCTAAGAATGAAGAAGAAAAAAATAATAAACTGACCTCATCAAAAATGTTCTTGACCTTTATTCATTAATTCTTTTTGAGTATGAAACCAGATTTATTTTTCATACAAGAGAAAAATAGAAATGAATAACAAAGCTTCATACTAATTCCATAATTTAGAAATAGAATTTGTAGGAAAATAAATATTATATAAATTACTAAAAAATACTAGTCAAATTTTAAGAATAAAAATTAACGTGATCGTTTCAGAATTTTCATAACCTTTTTTCTTATTCTCATATAGATTTTTTTTCAAAGAGCATGAAGACCATAGGTAAAAAAAATAGTAATTAGAAAATTTCACTTAAAAACCCATCTCATCTTTTTGCTAAGAAATCGACAAAAATATTGTTTTTCGAAAGCTAGAATTTAAAATCTTTGTAATAAATATATTGAAGATTTTGCGGACAAAGTTGAAAAAACGATAGAAATCTTCACATTATCCACATTAAAAGTTCCTTTGTAAAAATTCATTATTCAAGTAAATAAATGAGAAAAAATATATTGCTTTCTCAGTTTAAAAATAGTAACTTTTTTCATAGAAACTTTATTTTTACGCAGCATTGAAAAATATGTTAGCCACGTGAATTGATAAAATTTTAAATTGCGTCAACGAATAATTGTGACCATCAACAATTTTTAAAAGAATTTTCAAAAAAAATTAATTTTCCTAGTGAATTCTCAAAATAAAGATAAATGAATGCCAATCATGCAAAAAACAAGTCGCCGAGTCGGCAGTTAGCTGAAATCTTCAATCAGTGGCAGTGTTAAAGGTAGGATCAGTTAAAAATATATTTACTAGTCTAGTTGTCGAATAAATTAATCGATAAAAATTATATTCTTAATTAAAACGTAACTAATCTAATTCTAAATTAAATTAAATCTATAAAATGCAAATTATGTTAATTCTGAAGCATGAGAATATTATTATTTTATTATATCTACTTCATAAGATTCTGTTAAATTCCATTCCATTCCATTTATTTATTTATTTATTACAATATCTATACATGTCAAATTTCATTGATAATTTGGACCGACATAGACACCATGTAATTTTAACTAAAAAGAATTAATATAAAAACAAATAAATTTTTATCAAGTTAATGAGATTATATATATATGCAAGCATTATTATTTTTAAGTCACAATTTATCTTAATTAAAGTCATTATAACCAGTTTAAAAGGGTTTGAAACAATCACGGGACTTCTCTATCGGTCTCTATCCCTCTATAATATTATATATATAATTTTTTTGAAACTTCTATTCTTTTATTTTCAATTTTTCTAGATGGCAAACAAAGTTTTGGAGTTCGTCCGATTTTGAGATGAAACAGTAGTCTCAATTTTACGTCAACCTTTTAAAAACGCATCTGTTATGAAGAAGAGTTCGCAATAATAAAGGAATACGGGTAAAAGCAGGTCGACCTTTTAAAAACGCACCTGCTGTCTAAGAAGCATACGTAGTAATAATGCAATACTGGTAAAAGCCTGTCAACTTTTTAAAAACGCATCTGCTGTCAAAGAAGTATAATTAATAATAAAGCAATATAATAAGGTAAAAGTGGGAAAAAATATGTTTTGCTCGTTAATTTTGGAGGCATCAAAACCTCCAAACCAAAACACCATGTTCACATGATAATAACTTAATATAAATCATTAACATTTTGATAAAATTTAAACTGAAATTAAATGCAGAGCTACTTTGGCCAGTTTATCAAAACATATATGGCATAATGTTTGTGCACTGCATCAAAAAAGGCAGATTTAGATATTTTGTGGTTCCATGCCTTTCTGTGCCTCAGGCCACAAAATATCAAATTCAGCCACTAATGATAGTACTAAACAATAGTAGAGAGGATTATTAATTGAAAATATGTTTTTAAGAAGATTAATTTCTTGTTTTTCTAAAAAGAAAAAGAAAAAAAATGTTAATTTTTGGGACATATTGAGGTAATGGTGACATCAAGAAGTATCGGAGTCGCTAATTCCAGGGGAACATTATATATGAATCAATTTGAATTTTCGCTAGACATAGAAATATTAGAAATTTATTTATTTATACACTGTACGGTTTCTCAAAGTACAATCTGGGCGAAAAATAGATTGCTCCTAAAATACAAAAATTCTAAATTTCAAAAAAAAAAAAAAAAAGTCCATATCTGGATGACATGTTGAAAAACATTCGTTAATTCCGAAAAGAATAGATAGACAATTCGTAATTATTAGGTATTTAACTAACGATTGCAAACAGAAAAGCAGAATTCGTATTCTTTTTTTAATGTAAAACTGAATTCCTTTTCTTTTCTAAAGGGAATGGAATTCAGAAGGCCACCTTTATCTCGGAATAGAAGACAACCGTATGTTGCTTTCCTCTGACAAACGATTTCTAATAACGGCAACATATTAGTAACGGTTTAAACGAGGCGCGGTTTTCCTGGTGGTCTATTCCATCAACACACCCAGGGAAAAGATTCTATTCTGAGGATACACCACAAAATCGTTTGGCACTTTGTTTACGCGGATTTCACTCGACGTTCGAAGGCACCCGCAGCAACAAAATGAAAGAAAGAAAGAAGAAATGCGACGAAGAACATTTAACAGAGTATTTATTGTTCTAGATATTTGAGGTTTCTAGAATAGGAAGGGGGGAGGGGAATCGTTGTAAAAAGAAATGTTTAAATAAAGAGAGGAAGGGGACATAAAAAAAAGCTTTAGAACTGGAATTAAGGTCAATTAACAAAACTTATGAGAAAATTCTGTTCTTCAAAACAATACGCAATTTCCCTCATTCGTATCGAGTTGCATTCCAAAAATTTGAACCAAGTTTCACACCCTTACAGTAAAATAAATGACGATTCTATTACTGCATTAATACAAAATTACAAAGGAGATACAAATAAAGATAATGAAATTATCATTAACTAATTCTAGACATTACCACAACTTGGAATTTGTGTATGGAATAAAGCTCTTCATGCAAAGGATAAGCCACGTTAAGTACAGTTTATAGGTATCGCATTAACATGCCGTTTAAAAATGATAAAATAGTTTACATGGTGAAAAGCCTCCATTATTTTATGAATACTAGCTTTTACCAACGACTTCGTACGCACGGAAAAGCACCCAACTAACCTAAAAACAATTTATTTACAGTGCGTACCTCAAATAAAGCATAATAACAAATCAAGTACGTATTTTTTTCAAAATCAAGTCAAATTTATTTTATTTATCGATCGATATTCAGATAGTTACAACAGTATTATACGCATATTTTTTTAAACTTTTAATTCAAATGAATACACAGTTCTCTACAATTACGGTACACTGGACATGCGTGAGTTTTCAACGCCGGTTGGGACAACGCAAATGCGTGAATTTTCTACGCCAGTTAGGGTAACGCACTACAGATTAGAAATTTCTAATCTCCTTTATTCTATTTTATTTTAGTTCAGAAGTGCTTCAAAATGAATGCGAAAAATAGACTTATTAATGCTTAATTATAAATGCATACTAGGAAAATAAACAGAATCTTTTGAAATAAGTGGTAAAAAACCAGTTAAGCCTAACCTCATTGGAGTGGGGAAGAGAACAAACTGAAGTCTCACTCATTTGGCGGCGGAAAAATTAAGATTTTTGGCGCGAAAATAAGAAAAGTATCTTTTTTTCTATTTTACGGGGGGGGGGGGGCCCCCCTGTAAAAACCTTTCTAATGTCTCAGCAAAAAATATTTTTTATAAAAAATTAGCCGAATTGGTCTAGCCGTTCTCAAGTTTTGCGCTCAGCAACACATTTGGCGATTCATTTTTATTTATATAGATTAATGTTTCTCTTTAACATTGTAATGGCAGCAAATCACCACAGTCAAAATTCGCCTGGGAAATGGAAAAATTAATAAAAGAATTAATGAATCATTTATTTAAGAATTAAAAAAACTTCGTGAAAACTCAAGAAATATTTTAACATGTAGCGGCAGAAATGTATATATATAAAAATTACACATCATTCGGTTAGGTTTTTAATTAAATTAAAATTCTAAATTTTTATACGAATATTTATTTCCTTTTTTTTTACATTTTAATACATGCAGGTCAATGCAGTCAAAAGTCACCAGGATAATTGAAGAATTAATTAATTCCATTTAGGAATTAAATTTTAAAAAAAATCTAAGTAAATTCACGAAATATTTAAAAATGTTCGAACATACCTATAAAAAATAACTCATTCAGGTGAATTTTTAATTAAATTTAAATTCTAATCAGAATTTCAAAGAGATCGTTCGAAAGTGCACATTCTATCTTCCAATATATATAAATGTGACAAATTTGGTAATTCTAGATGAAACGATCCGACTTGAAGAGTGTCAATACACATACACACAGAGATATTACTAGCCAGTTTTGGACATCCGTGATATTCCCTTATCCCTGGTTCCTTATAATTCCAGTTCTATTTCAGGTATAATGGGATGTTTATTAATTCTTCAATAAAATATTTTTAGCAATCCTTCTCTGATCATAATAATATCTGTTTTATTTATAGCTATTAATGAGATCAAAATAGCTATAAATAACATTTTAATATGAACATTCCTGGATCGAATCAAGAGAACGTATTCACTTTGGGTAATCTGCTTTCTAATTACTTCTTGTCTTTTGGGGAACTGTTACTTGACTTTCTTATTTCTCATGAATACAGCAATTATGCCGGCGTTCTGGCGTTCTAGCGCGTCTTCCCCGTGATCTGGGCGTCCGGGTTCGAGTCCTGGTTCGGGCATGGTCGTTCTTCCGTGTTCTATCTGTAAGAAGTGTGAATGCCCCCCCCCCCTGTAATAATAGGCTGTGCAAGCGAAGGTGATGACTGAGTATCAAAGTCGTATTCTTGGCCATAGATGGCACTACTACAAACAAAGAGACGCTGATAAGGCCTAAATCGATGACTGTCTCAGCGAGCTTATACATGGCAAGTGCCATAAGAAACAACAACATACTGTAATTATAATAATCAGAATTATTATTCTTTAGCACCCATATTTTATTTAGCTAATAAAATAAGGGAATTAACTAGTGAAACAACGAAAACAATTTCGATTTCATCGTAGAAGTGAAACCAATTGATGAAAATGATGCATACAAAATTTATATATACTAAATCCACCATTAAAAAAACACCTTTTTTTATTTTTTTAACAGTGAAAATATTTTTGATAGTAGTCGCGAAAACATGCCAAAATCATTTTCAATTTTTAATTAAATGAAATTTTAAAGATACTATGAGATACAAGTTTTGTTTTCCCAGTGAGTAAATTAGTATCAAATTTTGCATTTCTATCTGAAACGAACTTATCTGTACAATACTAATATATACGTACACAAACATACGGGTAAACACATACATTTCTATATTATTATCAGTAGAAATATAGTCAACTGAATAATATTTTACTGAAGCTGAACCTTGTTTCCGTTATTTAACTATATTCAAGTAAAACTTATGAACAATTCGGCTGGAAAGCATTCATTTGTATTTTACTACGACGCCGTGAAAAATTCGGGGGATCAGACAAAATAATATATGCAGAAAAATGTTTGGAAATCCTTCAATTTATGTAAGTCGTTATTTTTATTGCACTTATTTGCCTTCAAGAAAAGAAGAAGAAAGCATATGCCTTTAGAGGCAGAAAAAAAATAATAAAAGAACTTACAAAAATTTCATTACAATGCCGCTCTTTTCATAAATCTTGAAAAGAATTTCACTTACGGCAAAGTGTGCAGCATGGAATTTTCCAGACGATATTGTTAAGAGAGTTTATCATGAAATAACAATAAGCAGCGCAAAGAAAGATGTAACAAAGTTCTTGTCAATTTGCGTCATAATTCGATAGAGATTTTATTTTTCGTAAAAATGGAATTGGAGGGGGGGTGTTTAAAAATCAATAAAACGACACTCAAAATTCTGCAATTCAGGGAGGGAAGTTTGAGTTGTTCCTGTCCTTCCGGAACGCACTGCAAGATGAAAAATCGATACATGCGAGAAAGAAACTACTCTAAGTACTGAACCCGGATGATGATGCAAGCAAGGCAAATAGTGTGTTTCGAATATTCCAACGCCCCCACCCCAATTGCTCTCTATACAAACACAGCAATGGAACTGTAATATTTGCCTTTAAGGGAAATATTTATTTCTTTGCAAAAGTTTTAACAGTGAGCAGAACGAGAAAGATTTAACAAGCAAAAGTTTTCAACAGAGTCCATACAGAAGATAAATATGCCAAGGTACATTTGTTGACGAAAGCGTTTCACAACAATATATATATATGATGCATTGATCAGATGAATGGGGATGAAGGGGAGGGGCATGCGATGGCACGGGAAAAAAAACAAAGAATGTAAAAATATCTACATATTTCATATCATTAGAACCTCCACCCCCCCAAAAAAGAAAGTAGTTTCAGGCTTTGATTGTTCTAATTTCGCTAACTAATGATTAATAGATATATTATTAACTGTCTTTTATTCCCAATCATTTTCAAAAAAAATTTCAAAAGCTTTATTTCAATATAGAGAAAAATTATACTGTTTCAATGTACATTCTGTATAAAACTCTGCTTTGATTTTGACAATTTCCATTTCATTTAAAACTCGTGATAACTTCAATGCATGTTCTCCTAAGGCCATTAGCTTTGGAAGATACTGCAAAATAAAAAATTGATATAAAACATCAGGGTCAACAACCGGGCTTTTTTCGCCTATTAACCCTTTGCACCCCGAAATATAATTAGATGCAAAATCATTCACCTAACAAAAAGATTTGTTTATTGCTCTGAAAAGTAAATATGCATAATTCTTTCAAGTCGAATTTCTTTGAAAAATTAATCTGCATCTCATAACCATTATGTAGGCGCTTTCAATAATTAAATTTGAAAGATAAATAAAATGTCAAAATGATGCGCAATCTTGAATGGTGAGACAGGAGTGCTAAGGGTTAATACTGTATCTTCGTGAATAAATTAAAATGTTTCGCTTTCATTACATCAACTATAATTTAAAACAGAAATTTCATTTTGAATGATATGATGTAAATTTATCAATACTGGTTGACATTACTATATTAAAGCTATTACTATCGTCTTCGAACAATAAATGGTCGTTGAAGGTGGCTAAAAATAATTAAAATCGTAATATATATATATATATATATATATATATATATAAGCATAGTCTTGCAATGATGTATTGATGATTGGGCCATGAGCACTGCGAAATATCATACTCGAATGTTTTGAAAAAGAAGAAAGCGAGAGAAGCAATAGAGTATGCAATAATATGCGATCTAAGATATTGTTACAAGCGGGCGGGCGGCACGAAAACTCGCCAAGGTTGGCCACGTTTGGCGAGGAGCCTCGCGCCAGCTTGATTGTTTTGGCGAAAGGAATAATCTAGTAGCCGCTAGATTGTGCGCGATGTTTTGAGAATTTTCACGAGACTCAGGTGCACGCGCTTCTCGGCTATATAAGGACGAGTAGCCGGCGTGAGTTAGTTAGTTGCTATAGTGATTTGATCGAGTTAGTTCAGAGTTTGCTCTGAGATAAAAAGCGTCTCGCTGGACTAAAGGATTAGTGAGCTGTGTTTGCGTTTGCTGTTAACGCTGTGTTATTGAGCTCGCTGCTGCTGTGCTATACTATAGCTGTTTTTCAAACTGTGTTATTGTGCGTAAGACTTTCTTTTACGCTGTAAGTGACTGATTATTGCTGGATTGTGTTTATCTGATTTGTTACTCTATCAATTATCCTGTAAATAACTGTAAATAGCTGTAAATAAATTTGTTTGTACTGTCCTCATACAAAGTCCATTCAATCCGAACCCGCTAAGCATAAAAACGTAACAATATTACAAAGAAAGGCCGTAAAAAATGCGCCAAGTTTAGTATTATCATATTTATTATATTTCCATTATTACGTACCGTGCAACTGTCGATTTTTCTCTCTCTCTCTGCAAATATACTTGTTCGTTGAACTCAATACTCCCATCGCCAACTCAGCAGAGTCATAATATAATCACTAAAAGTGATATTTAAAAATATATTTTTTTAAAAGCAAATTTTTATCATGTGAGATCATGCTGCCGCTTTGGTTTGAGGCTTTTGAAGCTTCAAAATGCGTCGGCAACAAATTGGCGATTTGTCGCTTTTGAGGCATCCAATTTTCGTTTAGGGTTATTAGAAAACAATGCAGATGTGTGTCACTTTTGGCGATTTATCACCGAAGCAAGTTATTTAAAAATAGAAATTTAATTTGTCACTCAAAAGCTTAAACCAATAGCTACGTTGTTACATTTTTTTTGTTAAAATTTTATTTTATCATGTGAGAACATGATGTTGTATTGGTTTCTGATTTTAGAAGCCATAAAACGAATGCGCTGAAAATATCCGATTTATCGCATTTAAAAATATCCATTTTCTACTTTTAGGGTTATTAAAATATTGGTAAAGATAGTTGTCACATTTGGCGTCTTATCACCAACAAAAGTTACAACTTGGCGCGAATGTATTCTGATATCGCATAAGTGTTTCAAAAATGTGTAAATTGGTTAATAACTTAGATTAATTAAGGCAAACAATGTCTTGAAAATAATAATATTTTCACATGTCAACCTGAAATTAGAGACAGCAGATTTTTTATGTTCGCTTGTTTCTATGTTTTTCACACTAAATTCCCAGGATGATATTCTTTGATTTTAAAACAGCTAGTAGATCAACATCTCGAGGTGATAATCATCCGAGTATCCGTGGAATAAAACAACGCAACAACTCCTGATTATCGGAAATTTCACTGGGAAAAAAAACACAACATGCAAATGCATTTGGAAATTGTTATCCATTTTAAGCTACATATAAATTATGATTTAATAAACTGTAAATTTCTATTCTTACAAGTTTGCTGTTATCTCGTTTTAAAAAGGAACCACTACTGCATTTTTGATTTTGGTTTTAAATGTAAGGTTCTCGTTTAACCGTAATTTTATTATTCCTGTATTTATTGATGCTGAGTGGCAACAGCAGTTTTGTTATGATGGAGTTCGTTGATTGTACTCGATAACACACGATAAATGTTCTCATCTTGAATACTAATTAAATGTTTATTTTTCTAATGCGCCTTTTTCTTCTTAAAATAATCTACAACCTAAAACTCACCTCTTATATAAAATATTAAATTGAAATTCTTTGAGAAACATGACGCCAACAACTTAAAAAAACAATCCAAGATTAACAACCGCGATCGATCGCAAGTTTACTACACTTCTTTTATATCTGCAATACAAAAAAGTAAACACTGAAGAAAAAGCATACACAAAGAACAGCATTTATTTTAAGAGCATACATTCCTTAACACGGGTATCACTTAGTATGCATTGCCACCAATGCCGATAAGTTGCAACTACTTTGAACTGATATTTCCAATTACAGAATGGCAGCGATCTGAGGCCACGTTATTGGATTTCGATCGCATAATTAGAGGCCGGAATTTAAGTTCCGATGTCTCCGCCATGTTAGAATGCATTAAACTGGTCAAATAGTTTCGCTTGACTTGAATGTAATGGACTCGCGAATTGTATTAAATGCACAATGGATCATCATCGCTCAATATAATGCAGTTAAAAAAATCCGTCCGTCTACGAAAGGCAGCTTTAAACCAGAACGATAATGAAACAAAGAATTTACCCACAATGCAGCTTTCCGAAACAGGCATGTGAAAAAAATAGCGGATAGTTACTAATTTATTCAAAAAGAGAATAACATTAAAACAAGTAATGTAAAAAAAATTTAAGTCAATTCCTATTTACGTCAACAAAGAAAAATTAAATTTTAATTAATTTTTATTAAATAATTGCAATTAATGTAAATAATTCATCAAAAAATTATACCTGGTCAAAACAAAATCTAATTCGTTTCCGTTGAAAATAAATCAGAACTGACTCGGAACACAATGAGTTTTCAACGCCAATTGAGGCAACGGAAATGTGAGAATTTTCTTCGCCATTTGGGGTAACGCAATACAGATTATAAGTTTTTTAATTTTCTTTATTATGCATCCGAAAAATGGATTCATTAACAATGTTTACTTTTAAATGCGTCTAGCATCATGAAAATAAACAGAATCGTTTGAAATAATCGGCCAAAAACATGTTAAGCCTAGCCTTATTAGCGTGGGGGGGGACTGGAGTCTTACTCAGTTGGCGGTGGGGAAATGAAGATTTTTGGTGAGAAAATTTTTAATTAAATAATAAAAAATTAATGAATTAATATTTGAAAAAACTCTATTAACATCAAGTATCATCCACTACAAAATTTAAAAAAAAATGCACTCGAACATGATTGTATGAATTATAAGTATTTTATTAAAGATTGAAAATTTAAACTATATATATATATATATATATATATATATATATATATATATATATATA
>JAOUZG010035234.1:0-20862 GCA_026289955.1 Argiope argentata
ATTAACCGAAATAAGGGATCAAATTAATTTTAATATTTTCAGGTAAAGTAAGTTGTATTAGTATTTACTCAAAGCATTATTAAGAATCAACAGTTCTCAGTTCACTTTTGAGCATAATTACGTATATCAGAAATAATAGTATTCCATTTATTTTTATAAGATACTCAACCGTCAATAAAATACATTACTGGCAGAATTCAAAACATTGATTGAATATTAAAAACATTGATTTGTTATTAAATGCATTGGCGAAGAATGTCCATTCATATTGAAATTTGCATAATCCATTACAGAATAATACAATCTAAACTTCAGAAAAAATAAAATAATAATAAAAAAATTAATTCTTTTTTGAGATCATTTTTGAAGGCACTTTGAGTTCTGAAAAAAATATCGCTTAAAAATTAATTCATGAATATCATAAAACTTAAGAATATTAAATATTCAAATATAATGGGATAGTTGAACGTGTTTAGTTGAACCTGAAACGTGGGATAGTTGAATATTCATATCTTTAACCCGGAGAGAGTTTAAAGTTTAATAAATATTCACATCTGCTTGTGTTTCCTAGTGACAATGATTTTTTAAAAATTTTAGTCCGTCACAACAGATTGAAATATATCATCTATTTTATTACTAAATTTAGAAAATGATATCTAAAGAAATTCTGATTTACCCGATATTGCATTAAAAGATACTGTATCAAAATTTCAATTTTTCCCCCTTCCCATCTGTTTCAAGCAGTTAAATTTCCCCACAAATTTCGCATAAAACGGGAAACAAAATCGGAGTAGTTAACATTTTGTCTTGTATTCTAGAAGGTAAGGAACTTTTTAAATATATGCTTTGTATTGTTGAATATTGATTTTTGTATGAATAACTTGAATGTTCTTTCTGTTCGTTTATTTTTTAATTTTAAATACTTTCCACTTCGATCAAAAATGTGAAGCGACTTAGGTTAGTTTGATATTTAAATAAATTACAATTTTAAAGAACTTAGTTGTATATTAGCAAAAATATCTTTTTGAATGAAATAAGTACTGATAATAAAGTGTGCTTATTTCAATTCTTACTATTAGTTCATACTCTCCCTATGTATATCTATCTTGTTGAAATTTCAATCGATAATAAAATAATTTTTATTCATCCACTCAAGTTTAAATACGTTTTTTAAAAGTGTAGTGGATGATACTCAATGTTAATACAGCTTTACCAATTATTAATTCATTAATTAAATTTAATTAATTTTTAATACTTTAAATAGAGTCTTGTCAGTTTGTAATGATAATTGAAATCAGCAGGCAGTTGCTCAATCGGTGAAATGCGAGGATTTCAGTACTTTTCACGTAAAGTTGGAGAATGCGAGTTCAATTATGATGCATATCAATACTATTTTAAACAGTTATTTATATTAATTCTAATTATCTAATAAAAAGTAACTAAAATTAATTTTTTCTTTAATGATCCAAGTAGGAATTGATTTTAAAAAATTGTTTTTTATATTACTTGTTTTAATATAAATGGAACAAACACTGTGATTTCTAATATATTTTTCTATGAATGACGTATATACTATGTGTTACAAAGTAAAATAAATTTCCTTGGCATGGGGATAGAACCATGACGTACTTTGAAGAGTTGGAAGAAAAAGTCACTGTTTCTCTTCTCTGGCAGTGCTTGTAACCAAGAGATTTCAAACGTTAGGGGGGGGGAGAAAAGAACAATTGAATGTGGCTGGTCCTTTGTTATTTTTGAAATTTGTTTTAGAAAATGCCTTTTCCCATTAGTGGAAACTAAGTCAAGATCTACCAAAGTCCTTTTAGTTAAAAGAAGGCAATTTCTGCGTTTAACTTAACTCATACTAACTAGGATAGACATGTTATATACAACAGGCTAAAAATATTCATCTTTTTGTAAGCTAAAAAGAACATATTTTTATAATTTTAGGCCACCAATTGGTGATGAGGATAAGATTTGGGATAGAATCCTGGACATTAACTTTTCACACTATACTAAAATAAAGTCTTCATCAAATAACTATCAATTAGCATTAAATTACAATTTTTTTAAAAACTAATTTGTGATAGAGTTATTAACACACGAAATATCTAGGATATATTTTTGTAGTATCGATTTCCATTTGTTGTTAGGTATTTAGATAATCTATATTCTTCATGTATGCTTTCAAATGAAGTAAAAAAATTTACTTTTTCTTTTCTATAATCAAGAATTGTTTTTGAATAAATTCCACACGCAGCAAAACTGGAGATAATAAATAGAATCTTATTTATTTTATTTTATTTTTATTTTTAGTGCTTAGATAATATGTATCCTCCGATATTTGTGTTAAAATGAAGTAAAAAAAGAGATTACATTTTTATATTTAAAACTATGAATTATTTTTGCATAAATTCTTTACTTCTCAGAACTGAGAATTGTCGTATACTATTTTCTGTATTTAAATTTATTTCACTTATAATATTTTTCAGAACTTGCAACAACATGAACCATTTCAGCGTGTTCGTTTCTTTCTTCGTCCTCTGGGTTGCATTTGCTTCGGTGGGAGTGATTTCCCATCCAGACTATGTGCCCAGGGAATATTTCCGGAGATTGGCGATGGCGAACAACGAGTTGGCTTTCAACCTGCACCGAAGACTCGCGTCCGGCTCTTCGGGAAACGTACTCTTCTCGCCATTCGGCATCTCCACCGTTTTGGGCGCGCTTCACTATGGAGCCAGAGGAGAGACAGCCGAGGTGAGAATCGATGACTTTGAATCTAAAGACATAAATAGTTGATGTTTTATTAATTAAATTAGAAAATTTATTGATTATAATTGATTGTAAGGTCTTCAGTATATTTATTAATTGTAGGAACTGAGAGGGGTCCTGGGTTACGATCGTGTAGAACTACCAGATGATCTCGTCCACAGCACTTTCAATCATTTCCTGAGAACCATTTTAAAGAACAGATATTCCCCAGACAGATACACATTCAATGCCGCTAATGTCGGGCTTGTCGACGAACGATTTAATATACTTGAGGAGTACAGACGCAACGTCCGGGGGTTTTACGGTGCAGATGTACGAAGTGTGGATTTCTCAGAGGAAACTCCCTGGATTGTGGAAGAGATCAACGATTATGTCAGGGAGAAGACGAATGGGAAGATCGATGAAGTTCTGGACGAGTTGGACCCGTCTAGTATTTTTGTCTTATTAAACGCTGTGTACTTCAAAGGAGCATTTAAGACTAAGTTCGAGCAGGAAAGAACGAGATACGAAGTATTTTATAACTATGGATTGAAAGCAGGAGAAAGGTAAGGAATGAACTGATGCAGTTATTGATTATATTTATATGAAAGATTTAAAGTAAATTGTTTATTAGAAAATAAGTTTAAGAAATAAACAATTTTCAATTAAATCAAAAATTAGCTAATACTTATTACTGTAACATACAGGAATTCATGAAATTATTTTCAATTATTGTTGCCATCAGGCATGTCCATTGAAATAAATTCGAAAATAAAAAAAATGTCATTTCATAATGCTTTTAGAATATGATAGCTTATAAATATTGAACTGTTTAAAATTATTGAAATTTTGTATTCGAAAACCTAAAATAAGAATTCTCTAAATTTTTGTACTCCAAAAATTCAAGAGTGTTATTATTTAACTAAGAGTATTCAGGCAGGTAAATTAAGTTATCGATGAATATTCTGAAAACTATTTTTCACAGAAATAAGCAGTTTCTCTGCTTTAAAATAATCCTCAGTGACCAGATAGATGATTATTATATCAACAAGTCAATAATAAAGATCAACATACAACTGTAGGAACCATTTATCTTAAAGTTATTAAGTTTAAAACCTTTTATTTCTCATAACTACTTTAAAAATTTCTAATCAGAATCTTTTATTCTAAGCTAATTTTGGTTAATGGGACACGAATTTCAAAAATTATAAACATTATCTACCGTTATTTCTGTGAGAAGTTATTTAATGTATACATAAATATATTTCTAAGAAGTTATTTAAAAATAATAATGCAAAATAAAAGTGTTGGAAATAAAACTAGATAAACCGTTTCAATAATTTTAAGTTTGAAATAATGATGATTCTTTTTTCAGGAGAGTGCCTATGATGCACGTCACTTCTTACTTTCCCTATGCCTCTTTCGATGAATTCCAAGTCCTGGAGTTGCCTTACGAGGGAGAGAATGCGAGCCTGCTTATCTTCTTACCAAACGAGCGAGATGGAATCCGTTATCTGGAGGAGAGTTTCACTCCTGAAAAACTGGCCAACGTACAGCGACGACTGTACAGAACTGCAGTGGATGTCTCGCTGCCGAAGTTCAAGTTTCAGTTCGAGAGAGAGCTCTCTCCGGAACTGGAAGCCCTCGGCGCCCATCAGATCTTCGGGACTGGAGCCGACTTCTCTGGCATGACCGAGAGCAGGGACGCATTCGTGAGTCATGTCTTTCACAAGGCCGTCATCGAGGTGAATGAAGAAGGAAAAGGAGCAGCTGATGTGACGGATATTGGTGACGAAGAGACAAGCCTGATTTTTGAAAAACAAAGATTCAGAGTAGACCATCCTTTCCTGTTCGCTATTGTTGAAAAAGGCAGCAACTTGATCTTGTTTTTGGGTCGTGTGAATAGTCTGTAGAAGCATCCAGGGTTTGAAAACCAAAATTTGGATAGAAGTTGTTTAGAAGATATAAGGTCTTTATTTTTAAAGTAATTCATTTGATTCTTGCGTTTTCTTTTACTGATTTTGATTATTATAAAATGTTTTAACCTAAGAAAAGTGTTTAAATTTTTTATGAGAATAAAAAAATATTTTTTAAAAATATATTTTGAAATTGAGTATTTATTTCTTCGGTTCTATTAAGTCAGACTAATTCGAATGTTTGTTTAAAATTTAAGTTGTGATTTGTGATTATTTAAGGTTATAGTTGCTCTAGATTGAAAGCAAATCTGTAATTAGTTGATTGAATAGACTTGCAATTATTCTCTCTTTGTAGAATGAAACATGCAGAACTTAATAAACACTTTTAATATTTTAAACGCTTTAACTAAACGCTTTTAATTTTAAATTTTATACACATTTAATTAATTTATCGTTCGCAAAAAAAAACTAAGTTGATTTTTTACATCCGGATACATGCAAAATACTACTTTTTCCATCCTGCCAATGCATTAGGGAGGAATAGGGCACAGATGAGACACAGGCGAGTTTAACTAAGCAGACAGTCTCAGTAGAGATCTCTGCCTTAAAAAAAGAAAAAAAAAGCAAAATAATATATATATAAAGACTAAATATTGCAGTACCGGAAATTATTATTAATAATAGCAATTCATGAAAAATCAAAATGAAAAAAATTAGGAAAAATTGAATTCTGCTAACTTAAATTTCATGTTATCATGTGAGAACATTGTTTTAAAGGCATGGTTTGACTTATTTAATTTAAGTCATTGACCCTTGCAAACTTTTTTGAAACAATCAAATGACTATCAGAATACGCATGCATCGTTATGTCGATATATGGGTATATGGCGCCCATTCATGCAAAATTGTAACTTCTTTTTGGTGATAAGCCTCCAAATATGACAACAGTCTTCACCCTTTTCTTATAACCATAAAAGCAGAAAATTCATGCTCCGAAAGCGATAGATTGCCAGTATTCTGCCCATTCATTTTATGGCTTCTAAAACCTCAAACCAATACAACATCATGATGTCACTTTATAAAAACATTTTAAAAACAGCAATTAAAAAAATAACAACGTTGCCATTCATTGAAACTTTTGAACTACAAACTACATTTTTATTTTTAAATGATTTTCTGGCGATAAATCACAAAATGTGACAACTTTCTGCATTATTCCCAAATAACTCTAAAAACAAAAAATAACCTTAAAGGGAATGCCTCAAGAGGGCCTAAGTCACCAATTTGTTGCCTATGTAATTTGAGGCTTCAAAAACCTCAAATTAAAGCAACATGATGTTCTCACATGCTGCGAGAATGTATTCTCCTAAACTTTCCCTTTCCCCTTTCAAACTATATACATTAAAGAAAAGTATTATTCAACTTCTCTTTGCATGTTATGGTCATGGTCGTAAACATCACGGCTGCAGAATTTTTCATTTTCTCACAAGAAATCCGTGCATATATATACACTGAAGTGACAAAAGTCATAGGATAGCAATATGCAAATATACAAATGGCAGTAGTATCGCAGAAAAGAGTATAAATGCGCAGTTCGTTTTCCAGAGCTTTCATTTGTGTTCAAGTTATTCATGTGAACAGGTTTTTCGTGATTTATGGCGGCACGACGAGAATTAACAGACTTTGAACGTGGAATGTTAGCTGGAGCTAGACGCATGGGTCATTTCATTGTGGATATCGTTAGTGAATTCAACATTCCGAGATCCACAGTATCAAGAGTGTGCCGTGAGTATGAAATTTCAGGCATCCCATCCCATCATGAACAGCGCAGTGGGCGACCACCTGCACTTAACGACCGAGACCGCCGACGTCTGCGTAGAATTGTCAATGTTAATAGACACGCAACACTTCGTCAAATAACTGCAGGAATCAATGTGGGACGTACGAGGGACGTGTCCGATAGGACTGTGCGGCGAAATTTGTCTTCCTTGGGCTATGACAGCAGAAGACCGACTCGAGTGCCTTTACTGACAGCACGACATCGCATGCAGAGACTCTCCTGGGCTCGTGAGCATATCGACTGGTCCCTAGACCAGTGGAAAACCGTGGTGTGGTCAGATGAGTCATGATCTCAGTTGTTACGAGCTGATGGTAGAGTTCGAGTGTGGCGCAAACCCCAAGAAGCCATGGACTCAAACTGTCAGCAAGGCACTGTTCAAGCTGGTGGTAGCTGCATAATGGTGTGGGCCCTTTTTACATGGCATGGACTCGGTTCTCTGTTGCAACTGAACCGATCATTGACTGGAAATAGTTATGTTCAGCTGCTTGCAGATCACTTGCAGCCATTCATGGACTTCACGTACCCACACAACGATGGGATTTTTATGGATGACAATGCGCCATGTCACAGGGCTAGAACTGTTCGCGATTGGTTTGAAGAACATTCCAGACAATTCCAGCGCAAGATCTGGCCACCTAGATCGCCCGATATGAATCCCATCGAGCATTTATGGGACATCCTCGAAAGGTCCGTTCGTGCCCAAACTCCTGCACCATCACCACTTTCACAATTCTGGACGTCTATACAGACAGCATGGCTCAATATTCCTGCAGAGGACTTCCAACTACTTGTGGACTCCATGACACGTCGAGTGGTTGCACTTCGGCGGGCAAAAGGAGTACCGACATGACATTAACAGTCATCCCATGACTTTTGTCACTTCAGTGTATATAACACTCCAAATAACGAAGATAAATAAGCTTTAATTTATGCAGCACTTAAAGGGGTAATGACACTTTTTAACACACTCTAGGAACACAAGAGACATAAAAACTTTCATGGTTTAAGCGAAGAAATCTGTTCATGTTCTTGATGTGATAAATAAAAAGAGTTTGTGAAAAATTAGAAGAGTAAGTTTAAATTTCTCTTAAAAAACTGAAAAACTGATGCAATTCATGTTTGAATAACAATTTGTTATAATCCAGGGGAAATGATTTCTAATATTAGTTTAAATTGTTTCTACAAAATTATTTAAAGCATATCTTCAGTTTTACGATATTCTTTTCCCACAAAGTGACGTACATGCATTTTTATTAGTATCTTTTTCAGCCAATGAAGAGAATAGTAAAAAAAGTAGAAAATGTGAAAAACAGTTTTATTAATACAAATTTATCATGTTAAGCTAAAATGTATTTTATTTAATCATGTGTTTGCATAATTTCATTATTGTAACAATATGAAGAAAATTTCGATTGATTTTTTTGATTGGGTTATATAATTTACAAATGATTTCATGAAATGTAAAGGATACAATCTTCATTAACAGGTATGCGGAAAAAAATGACCAATAAATAAATAAAGCTTTTTTTAATAAAAAAATTAACTATGCTTATTTTGAAATTTTATTCTTTATTAGAATAAAGATTTATGGCCTCACAGTCACCAGAGTATCTTTTATAGTAGTTTTTCTTTCCTACACCTTTAGCATTTTTGGAAAAAGTAATAATTGAAGGGGAGAAAATTAAAAACTGCATTATTATCGAAATTCCGCTTTACTCACAATGGAATTATTTATGAACTATGATTTAAAATGAACTAAACATTTTGTTTTAAAAGTTTCTCATTGTGTATCTCATTACATTCCTTTTAATTATTAAGATAGAGTCAGAACTTTCATCCATCATGTTTTTGATTAACACAAAAAGATTTCTGGCATACAACACTGATAAGAAAATTTGAATTTTACTTTCCAGACTTCATATCTTCATTTTTGATTCAGAAATTATCTTTTTTTCATTCAAAGAATTTCTTTCTCTTTGTCTGTCTTAATAAGACACACACAACTCATTTATCTACGAATTTATCTTACCGTTACCAAAAGTGATCAATTTTTCCATCTCCAAATAGGTTGCTCTTTAAAGTGAGATAGCTTATACATAACTTTGGGATTGCACATCAAATGTGAAGCTGGAATTAGAAGTTGGTCTAGCTGGAATTGAAACGAAATGGTCTAGTCTTTAATAAATAGATTGAAAATATTCGAATCAATTTCATTCTGAAAAGCTCTAGAAATACCGCTCCAGTTCGCGTTTAAGAATTATAAGATTTAAATGAAATATATTTCGCAGTTTTTCACAGGGCATTTTTGATTCTTCGTGTTTTTATCCAACAAAACTAAATTCCGGCAAATATGACTTTTATTATAGAAATATTGCAACAATAAACAGCAAATATATGACACGATATCTCTTTGAGAGAAGGATTTTATTTCTTGAGAAATAATACTCAGTATGTAAATATCTAAAATTTGTAAAATATAAGAGAGAAGACATAATTACGAGATTTTCATTCTAATGCTAAATTCGTAAAAATAGGTTGAATAATTTTCTGGATACCATTGTTTAATCAAGTGATAAAATAATTCATGTTTTGCATTATTTATAGAGTATTTAATTGCTTTCCTTGATATAAATGCATTGTATTTTCTGTCACATATTTTCAATTCTTTTTGAAATGAATAGGATATATGCTTTAATCAAATGAACTATTAAAATAAAAGATTGAAATGAAATCTGCTATACATATTTCGCCAATCTTGTGATTTCAATATCAAGTGATTCACAAATTCAAAAATTTTCATAGAAATAGTAATTATCTTATTCGCCAAGAAATTCGAAGTCGTGATTCTAACAAATTTTCACATCTAAAATCCGAAAGACTTATCTTCGGAATTATATCTAACTATCTTGTTAGTATAAGAAATCAGAAACATTCCGAGGAAAGAAAAAAAAAAAGATTGAAATAAAATCTGCTATGCATATTCCAATGTATCATGTCAGAACATCATTTCTTGAACGGCCAAAGCACCACGTGCTCATGCAAGTTAAATTATATTCTTATTCATTTAAATTGTTTCATTGAATGAGTCACTTTAGTATCGCAAACGATCTAAAAAAAAACTTTGTTTCGCATTTATTGTTTAAAAAATTATCGCATTTCCTATTTATTTCATTTCATATAATCAAGTGCTCAAAATGGCATTTTTCTAGGTTTTATTTTTTGTATTCATTAACTTATCTTTTTAAAATCATAATTTTTGTAAATGCAATGGCAACGCGTTATTAAAAGCTAATTTTTTAAGATAATCGTGCAGATAATAAAATTTTTATTTTTGGCCTACGGATTTTGTTGACGTTACAAAACCTCATTCCTAAAACAATATCATGCCCTGACATGATAATAAATATGAAATGAAATAATTAATTTTATTTGATAACACAGCCAATTAAAAAGTTTATAGTTTATTGTAATTGAATATATTATAGAAATCTATTAAAATCAGCAAAATTTTAAATAAAAAGAAATTGGAAATATAATTTTTTAGTAATTAATTAGCATATAATCAAAATAGAAACATTTATTTCTTACAGAAATATTTTATTTCCAATTTATTAGAAAAAATCAAACTAAATGCTCTTATTAAAGCATTTGTAAGTCTGACAAATTCACTGGCATAAATATCAGCCATCAGAAATGATATTTTAAAGTTAAAATGCAACTTAAAACACATTTATGTGGTTTAATTTTTTTTCATAGAAATGAACTCTTTCTTTTCATTAAGGCAACGTCGTTATTACAGGCAAAAAAATATTTCTAAAAATAGATCCGCAAAATTTTCGAGACGTTTCTAATCAAAGCTGTTTCTTGGATTTTGTGGCCGTGGATACCAATATGTTGTAACATCTCATGCAAATAAAAATACATTATAATTTGGGGATAGTGATCTAATTAGCGAAAAAAGAATCGGAATTTCAGAGCGTATATCAACCTCACATTTAAAAAAATGTATTAATCCTTTACTCTCCGATGGGGTCTCTGAGGCAGCAATCAACATTGTGCCTCATTTTGAAGTTTCATTTATTTATTTTTCAAGCTTAATTGTTTAAAAATGAATACATAATGGTTAAGAGACTCATTTTTCAAAGAAATTCGACTTAAAAGAATTGTGTATATTTTTCATAGCAATATGCAAATCTTTGTATTAGGTGAATAATTTTGCATCTAAGTACTCTTCGGAGTGCGAAGGGTTAAAATTAAATTAAAGCTAAACAAAAATTGTGAAAAGATAAAAATTGCTCAATATCATTCCCTAATAGATATCAATTAAACTTTATTGATTCATTAGTTTTACTCTTTGCTGCTGATTTACTACTTTAAATGATTCAGAATAATTCTGATACTGAGGCGGTGTGGACGCGATCTACTATTAGGATAAATTTTTTTGAATTTATGAAATATCCAGTTATTTAAAGCATTTTATTATCCAATAACATGACTAGTTTCATGTCTTCTAAGTAAAAAAACACAGGATTTGGTCGAATGTAAGATTTTAAGGAAGTTTTTAGAAAGATGATGATATGTTTAATTGATTTTCAATAGCTGATTAGAGAAGTGTATCTTAATTTTTTATATTTAATTAAATTTTATATTTAATTTATTTTTATATTTTATTTATTTATTATTATTATTATTTTTTATTTTTTTAAATTTTTTTATATTAATTAATTTTTAAATTTAATTTTATATTTAATTTTAGTTTAAATTAAACATAGTTCTAAATTCCCAATATGAGCTATATATACAGAAAGCGCAGATGAACCGTTTATGAATTATTGTCCATTTATTTCAATTTATTGTTTTATGATTATTCACTATTGCTGGAATAAAGAACATTTATTCGAAAAATTACACCCCACACTGTAATAGATAAAGATATTCTAAACTGTAATATTTTTTGATGAGACAAAGAATAAAAATTAAAACATACTATTGATAATGACAAAAATAAATTAATTAATATGAAATAAAGAAAATATAATATTTTCTTTAAACAAAAATACTTAAACACTTTTAATGAATTTAGAGATCATATAAATTTTAATGGTTCTTGGTATAGAATTTGTATTCCCTAATTACTCAATGTATTATTACAAGCGTACTGATCTACGTTTACTCCAGTAAATAATTTTTAAATTGCAGTAATTTTAATATTTGTTTATTTCTATTAATTTCTCGTCTGTTAATGAAGAAAATTAATAATATTTCTTTAATATCAAATGCATTGATTCATTGTCGAATATATTGTAAAGAAGAAAATGTGTTCCTATTGAGATTTTTACGATACGCGACAGAAAGGCAGAACTGGAATTTTAGAAGAAAAAAAATATGAAAAAATTTCTTCTTTAAAAATATTTAACAGTTAATTGAGCTCTTTGAAAAAGTAGTGAATAGTGTTGAAATTCTTTTTTTTATTTGATAGGGCTTAAACATCTAAAATATTATGGAATAACCTTTAAAAGTGGGATAATGAATATTCATATCTTTAACCCTTGAGAGAGCTTAAATCAACATCTGTTTGTTTTTAAGACATTTCTCGAGACAATGATTTTTTTTGTTTGTTGTAGTCGGTCTCAAAAGACTATGAAAAAATTCTTGATGTATTTCGTTACTAAATTTGGAAAACGATATCATCAAAACAGTGATTCGTTGGATATTGCGTTAAAAGATATCCTATCGAAATTCCGATTTTTTCCCCTTTCCCATCTGCTTCAAGTGAAAAAATTTCCCTCTAAATTTTGTATAAAATGGGAAACAAAATTCTCAGCAGTTAACATTTCGTCTTGAATTCTTCAAGGTAAGAAATTTTTGAAGATAATGTTAAAAAATAATTAATTGATTTTTTTAGAGAAATTTTTTAAACTGTGCTTTGAATTGATGAGTATCGGTTTTGTTTGATGAATTTGAATGTTCTCTTTGGTATTCTTTCTTTTAAATTTTCAATACTTTCCACTTCGTTGAGAAATGTAATCAGTCTGGTTAGCTTTGACATTTTAAAAGAATACCAATTTGAAACTACTTAATTGTAAATTAGGAAAAAGATTTTATTTAGTAAATATTGAAAATAAAAGTTATTTATTTTAAGATTAATTGAACTAACTCTATAAATTTTAATATTTGTTCTACGATTGGTATAAATACGAAACACATTGTGAAATATTTCTTTTTGACATATATATCGAGCCATGGTGCAGACTTGAAATAGATGAAGACATAGGTTCTGTTTTCTGGTGGTACATTTAATCAACGAGATGCAAATTTTGTAGAAAAAAAAGAAGAAAAAGATGAATGCATTTTATCCATTTTTTTATAATTTGTTTTAAGAAAATGCCTTCTCTAATATATAAACACTAAATCAAGTCCTATCTAAGTCAATTTAGCTAACAGAAGACTCTTTATGCTTTTCATTTAATTCACATCAATTAGGATAGATACGGTAATTTTTTTATTAACTTATAAGCTAAAAAATATATTCTTTGTAATTTTAGACCATGTTTCGGTGATTTGGATAAAACTTGGGATAAAATTTTATGAATCTTTTTCTCACGCTTCACTAAATTAAAGTCTATCTCAATTAGATATTAGCCTCTATTAAACTTAAAATTTCTTTTAAATAAGTCATGATAAAACTGTTTACAAACGAAAAATCAGCTGTATATTTTTTCAGTATCGAATTCCATTCTTTTTCAGTAATTACATAATGTATATTTTATATAATGTATGAATTGGTTTTCAAAAGAACTAAAAAAATAAAATCTTTATAATAAAAATTCTCGATTATTTTTACATGAACTCTATACCCAGCAGAACTGCGAATTATATTTCCTTTTTTAAATTTCATTTCACTTATATTATTTTTCAGAGCTTGCTACAAAATGAACAATTTCAGCGTGTCCGTTTCTTTCTTTGTCCTCTGGATTGCATTTGCTTCCGAGGGAGTGATCTCCAATCCTGGCTATGTGCCCAGGGAATATTTCCGGAGATTGGCGTTGGCGAACAACGAGTTGGCTTTCAACATGCACCGGAGACTCGCGTCCGGCTCCTCCGAAAATGTTCTCTTCTCGCCATTCGGCATCTCCACCGTTTTGGGCTCGCTTTACTATGGAGCCAGAGGAGAAACAGCTCAGGTGAGAATCGATGTTAAGGAAAAATGAATATTAAATTGAGATTGTTATAAGTGGGATACATGAATTGAAATAAATGGCTGAGGTCTTTAAGCATTAATTTTATTAAATTCTTGCTGATCTATCTAATTTCATCCGAATTTGAATTATTTTCTGAATTTTCGGTATGAAAAAAGTTAAATAATACATTTGAATGATCATAATCATACTTTCATCAAATAGTATTACAAATAACAGAAGATTTTTCATAAAATTTTGAAATATAGAATAAATAATTTTAGAAAATTTACTTATATTATGTCTAAAACTAACTTATATCAAGGATTCTTATGTAAAATATTAGCTCATACAAAATTGTCAGCACATAAATTCTTCTTAAATTACTTTTCCAATTACTTTTCAATTAAAATAAAAACATCTAGTTTAATTAATAATTAATTAAAAGGAAAACAAGAAAGCGTCAACCTTATTAAATTATTGCTCATATGGATATCTTTACCCTAGGTGAAATTTATTTCTGGAATTTTACGAATGAAAAATTAAGTATTAGTGAAATTGTCAACAAACTTTCATGAAAACACAACTACAACTAATTCGAAATTTTTGAAAAGATTTTGAAGTAAATATACTTTAATAAATAACTGTTGGAAAGATTTTAAAGTAAAGTATTCTTTCATATAAATTTATAAATGCATAAAAGGTGGCTAAGATCAGCAAATACATTTTTAATCAAATTGATAAAATGTGTTGGATAAAACATTTTTAAAATCTCCTGTATTTTCAAAATAAATAATGGATATTAACTTATATTTAACAAATAATAATTATTAACAAAGTATAATTTATAAATCATAATTTACAAATAAATACTTACAAACAATTTACAAATGAAAACTTTCAAATAAATACTGGGTATTAATTCATAATTCAAGGCTCCAAAAATAAATAATATCTAAAATTATTAAAACTTTTACAATTTGAAAAATACGAAATCTAATAATGGGAACGGCAATATAATTTTAATACAAAAAATTGTTGCATCAGATTAATTGTGCACCAAAAGTTGAATTAATACAATTAACACTAGAATAAGGTAGGACAAATAAATAAAACAATCTAACAAAAACACCTTTGCAAGTGATATGTAACAGCCTTAATGATATAAGAAAAAGAAATTATGTCAATATATACTGAGCATTGAAGACTTCATTTTAAATTCCGATTTCTAGAATGGTGCTAAAAATATTGATTTATTTCAATATAAGACATGCTGAAAATATATCACATCCTACCCTCAAAGCATGATGGTATCAATATCAATTCTCTTAACGTCATTAAGGGAATTTTGACAAATAATATTAATTGATTGTGCAAATAATACATTTATATTTTGTACACATAATATTGATTGATTGCAGGAATTAAGAGAGGCTCTGGGTTATGAGAAAGCCGATTTACCAGATGATCTCGTCCATAGCACTTTCAATCATTTCTTGAGAGCCGTTTTAAAGAACAGATACTCCTCTGATAGATACACATTCAATGCCGCCAATGCCGTGCTTGTCGACGAACGATTCGAAATGCTTGAGGAGTACAGACGCAACGCTCAGGAGCTGTACGGAGCAGATGTACGAAGTGTGGACTTCTCAGGGGAAAGACCCAGGATCGTGGAAGAGATCAACGATTACGTCAGGGAGAAGACGAACGGGAAGATCGATGGAGTTCTGGATGAATTGGACACATCGAATATTTTTGTATTGTTGAACGCCGTGTATTTCAAAGGAACTTTTAAGACTCAGTTCGAGCAGGAAAGAACAAGATACGAAGTCTTTTATAATTATGGATTGGAAGAAGGAACGAGGTAGGAAAAAGTGTTTGTGCCACTATTAAATATAAATATGTGTGATTGTAGCTTATTTAAAACAGATTGTTCATCAGTAAATCGGTTCTATTTATAAAATAAGAACGCTCTGCTTTGTCAAAGGAAAAATTTAATGTTTCTGAAATTAATGCAAGAACATCAAAACAGGCTTCAAAACAAAGAACAAGGAAAATTCCATCACAATATGTTTATGAAATATTAAAGCTCATGAATGCAAACTGCTAATATTACCGCATTTATAAATTCAGTAATTTTAAATAATAATTCACCGACATTTTGTTCTCTAATAATTCAGAAACTAGTTTAAAAGCTTATTGCTAGCATGTATTTGAAAACGCTACACATGACTAAAAGTAAATTTTCTCATTTGAATCAAATTATTGATGAATATTCAAATAAAAACACTATTTTTGCGGAAAACTATACTTTAAGAGCGGTTTCTGACGGGAAGAATCTGTCCTTCAGCCTAATTGATATTTGGCTGATGAATAATTATTGTTTCTTATACATCAGAGTGGACATTTACCTCCTTAATTCTTGTTTAATAATGCTTCAAATGGAAGTTCAAAGAATTAAAGTTGCTTAAATGGCTATTAAAATAACTAATGGAGAATAAAAGTGTTAAAAATAAAATTGGTTTAAGAATTTCTAAAATTAAATGCTACTTATAAAGATGCTAATCATTTTCAGGAGAGTGCCTATGATGCACGCCACTTCTTACTTTCCCTATGCCTCTTTCGATGAATTCCAAGTCCTGGAGTTGCCTTACGAGGGAGAGAATGCGAGCCTGCTTATCTTCTTACCCAACGAGCGAGATGGAATCCGTTATCTGGAGGAGAGTTTCACTCCTGAAAAACTGGCCAACGTACAGCGACGGCTCTACAGAACTGCAGTGGATGTCTCGCTGCCGAAATTCGAGCTTCGGTTCGAGAGAGAGCTCTCTCCGGAACTGGAAGCCCTCGACGCCCATCGGATCTTCCGGACCGGAGCCGATCTCTCAGGAATGACCGAATGCAGGGGCGCATTCGTGAGCCGAGTCTTTCACAAGGCCGTCATCGAGGTGAACGAAGGAGGCAGCAGAGCAGCTGATGTGACGGATTTTGGTGATGAAGTGACAAGTCTGATTTTTGAAAAGCAAAGATTCAGGGCAGACCATCCTTTCTTGTTCGCTGTCATTGAAAAAAGCAGCAACATGATCCTGTTCTTGGGTCGTGTAAATAATCTGTAGAAGAATCCAGGATTGAGAAATGCCAAAACTTGAATAACAATTGTCCAAAAGATATGAGGTGTTTATTTTTAATGCAATTGCTTTGATTGTTCGGTTTTCTTATATTGATTTTTATAACGGAAAAATGTTTTATACTATATAAAAGATGTAATTTTTTTCATAAGGATAATAAAATATTTTTTATTTACATTAAAAACGCATATTTATTTCTTCAATTTCATTAAGTCAGATAGATTTGTTTGTTTATTTAAAAAACAAGTTAGGACATATAATTGTTTTATCTTATTATTGCTCTAGATTAAACTGTGTAATTAGTTTATTGGAGTGACTGGCAATTTTCTTCCTAGTATACAATGTAACCTGTAATATATAATGAACCATTTTCCTTGCACAGAAATTAATTAATTTGACGTTTAGCAAAGATAAAATATTAAAGTCGATTATTCTCTACCAGATATTCAGAAAATTTTATCATTCAAAACTCTATGAAATTAATCAGAACAAAAGAGACATAGCTGACATACAAACCACTTCGAAGAGACTAAATAAGCGAGCAATCAAATGGAAATCTCTGGCTTGAAGAAAATTCGAAATTCCTGCAGAAATATCCCATATATAACACATAAAGAAAGGAAAATAGTAGTAGGAATTAAAAAAAATATGCCAATTAACAAAAAGTTACAACTTAGGAGGAACTAGAGCTACAACACTCGAACTTTCTGTCGAGAAGATATATATTTACTATTATAGATTTATAAAGCATGTGTCAAGAACGTAATCCATATTTTTGTTATTTATCTCATTACATTATATCGCAATTATATAGACGTGAATAGACAGTGTAATTAATAATTAATTACTGAGTAAATTTGATATAGCATGTGACATACAACTCGAATATAATGTAACTACGAATATGAATGTAAGAAAATAATCATACGGAATATTTTCCTTGCGTATTTCTCGAATACCTCACATTATTGTACGTAGTCTATTTATTTTTATACTATAAAGAAATCATTTTAGTACACATTTACCCTTTTCTCTTTTATTGATTCACAAGAAATTTTTTTATAGATTTGCAAAGCATGTGCTAAGAACATAATCTATATTTCCTTCCTCTATCTCGCTACGCTATATATCAATTAGATAAACTTGAACATACATAGCAATAAATAATTAATTAGTGATGTAAATTTGCAGGTGTTTCATTCAGATGATGAACAAAATACAGAAAATTAAATCCTTCTTTATTAATTTTATTCATGTTATTTCGATCAAGAGTATACACAAAGCATGCAGAGGAATTTTTCTTTAACCGATTGCATACATAGTATACATGCACTATTGTGATGCAAAAGCCACTTGCCCCATTTAATTAGCTTATATAACTACATTTAGAAACACTCGTATTAATAAATATAATTTTCTGAAATATTTTTCTTTCCAAATTCAGGTTGTTCTAAAATATAATTTCAAAATATCGATCACTTTTTTTTCGATATATATTTACAATTGTTATTTACATTACAATATTTACTTCCCGTTTGAAACTTATATGGCAAAATAAATGCTTGTTAAATAAATACCACTTTAAAATAGGGGAACCATATTATGAATGCATTTTTATTCACTAATTTTGAAGTTTTCTCAAGATTGCATATTTAACCCCGTTGCGTATTATTGCGTATTTAAATTATTTTGCAGGCTTGAAACTAAAATTTCAGTCATTCAATGCGTATGTCAGACACGTCATTGCATGCGAAGGGATAAAGTTATGCAATGCGTTTAGAATGCAAAATTTTCATTCAAAATTTCAAGCACCTCATTAAAATAACTGACAGTTAAAATTCAACACAGATAACAATTCAACAAGTTTTATCAACATAACATAAATGTATACTAATAATATATTAATAGCTAATATATAATAGCACCCTTTCAAAGTTTTTTTATGATTTCAGAACATGATGTTGTTTTGAGAATGAGAATTGTGGCGTCAACAAAAATCCATAGACGAAAAACAAAAATTTTATTCCCTGCAGGAGTATCTCAAAAAAATCAGCTTTTAAAAACAAGTTGCCATTGCATTTACAAAAGCTCGGATTAAAAAAATAAGTTAATGATTGGAGCAAATAAAACCTAGAAAAATGTCAATTTGTGCGTATGATTATATGAAAGGAAATAAGCAGGAAACGTAATATTTATTTTAAACAGTAAATGTGAGACAAAGTTTTTTTGGATCGTTGGCAATACTAAAGTGACTCATTCAACGAAACAATTGAAAGGAATAAAAAATTTATTTAACTCGCACGTGCACGTGGTGATTGACTGTTCAAGAAATGATATTCTGACATGATACATTGAAATATGCATAGTAAATTTCCTTTTAATCTTTTTTTTTAGTTTTTTTAACAAACAAATATCATTGAAGGAAAATAATTACAAAAGACAAAGATAATGCATATATTGCCCATTTATTTCAATTTATTATTTTATTATCATGTGAGAACATCATGTTTAGGTTTCAGGTTTTTAAAGTCTAAAAATGCGAAGGTAACAATTTTGCGATTTATCGCTTTAGAGTCATCAATTTTTGGTTTTTAGTGTTATTAGAAAATGATTCGAAAGGTTGCCGCATCGCCAAAAAAGCATTTAAAAATAGAAATTTTATTTCTAATGCAAAAAATTAAGACAATGGGGAACGTTGTTAGATTTTTATAATGTTACAATATTTTTATTATGTGAGAGCATGATGTTGTATTGGTCTGAGGTTTTTTGAATCCACAAAATGAACGGTCAGAAAATTACTGATTTTCCGCTTTTAGGGTTACTAGAAAATAATGCAGAAATTTACACATTTGGTGATTTATCGTCAACAAAAAGTCACAAATTGGCACGAATATCCGCCATGTACCCATTTTCGGACATAACGGCGTGTGCGTATTCTGACGGTCACATGATTGCTTAAAATCTCTTTAAATTGGTTAATGGCTTAAATAATTAAGACGAACAAAGTCTTAAATAATAACAATTTTCTCACATGATAACATGAAATTTAACGTATCAGGTGCGAATTTTCTTAAAAGTTATTCACGATTACTCAAATTAAGTAAAATTATTCCAAAAATTATAACTCAAATTTATTCTAAGCAGCAAAATTAATCAAACACTTAGTTATTAATAATAAAAATGAATAAAATAATACATAAAATTAAAAATATATATATACTATTCATATGTTATTTTCGTCATACATAAATGTGTGAATATTTTTAAATGATATTAAGGATATTATAAGTTTTTAAGACTTTATCTTTAGATATTTATAATAAAGTTCAATGTGTCTGTATGTTTTAGATCTACAGCTAAATATTTTAACCTGGAGTTTCTAAATTTGGCAGTTGTTTGCCTCAGAGACCAGAAATAAACACCAAGAAGCGAGTTTTTTTTAGATTTTTAACGGGAAGTTTATTTAATTAAAAATTAAGCGAAATTTCAGAAACTTTCCTTTTTAACTTCCGAAAACAATATCGTCAGAAAAAGAATTTTGCATTAAATTAAATAACAAAAAAGTTTTCTTTCAATGATACCAAAGTATTTGTCTTAAAATTAATTTTCTAGTTTTAATAATTTTTTTAAATAAATATTTTAACCATATTTTTCGGCAATTTATTTCGCTTAAAATAAAATTCGAATTAACTTTCACGCGCACTTATCGTGTTCAAGATAAAAAATAAGCTTTTATCAAAGTGCTGCTTTGATAAAATGCTTAAATTAAAACTATATTAACTGATACTGGAAATTAAGTCGTCCAATTATGATTTTCTTATGTGTCTGTATGAAATGAAACAAATATGGGGGGAAGGAAATCCACGATTATAGACTTCTTAAGTTATCATCTAAAAACATAATTATTTTTACATTATTTATCATGATTAATTTCAGCCACTAACCAATTTAAACCAGTTTTAAACAACCACTTGACTTCTCTATAGGTCTCTATCCCCCCTCTCTCTTTCTCTCTCTCTCTCTCTCTCTCTCTTTATATATATATATATATATAT
>JAOUZG010035254.1:19137-31106 GCA_026289955.1 Argiope argentata
ATATATATATATACATACATACATACATACATACATACATACACACACACACAAGAAAGGGTACGGTTTAACCTTCAGGCAGTTATTCAAAAACCCTTGATTACAGGAATTCCAAATTGTTCATAAAATGAAACTAAGAAAATTAATGTTGTAAAGGACCCCCGTCCTCTCTTTCATGGAGTCAAATTCTCTTTTTTATTAAAAATTGAAAGTAAAATAACTTAAGGGACATTTGGTTATCTTGTATCAAATAATGTTAAAATGAAACCTTGGTAATATATTTTCCAAACAAATGTTCCGAAATCCAAATGTATATCTAAAACATTTTATAATTATTTCAATACTCAGTGATGGCTAGTTTAAAACTGAAATATAATAACTTTAATGCTATAAAAATGAATTCTCATAGTTCTTGTTATAATATAATGGGGAATTTTGCTTGATTGTGTAACAGCTTAGTGACGTAGTAGTTAAAGGCTGGAAAATAATGTCTTAGTTGAACCATCAATAAATAGATTTTGATCGGCAAAATTCCAAGAAATCTTGAAATTCCATGACCCTGAAAACGTTTCAAGATGAAATCAAGTTTACAATTTCTTCCCATCTTTCTAAGCTCATTGCTCAGCATATAAATTCTGGAAAAAAAGATTTTAGTCCATGAGTTTAAAATTTACTTATTATAAGGAACTCGAAAAATTCTTTAGTAATATTATAATACAGATAAGTAATTTAAGTCAGTGTTTTCTGAATTGAATGGTAAAACAAATTTAATTTTTGTTGTGTAGTTGCAACTTGTTAATCAATTTTTCAATTAGGAAAGTGTTCTTCTTATTAATAATTTCAATTGTAGAAATCGATAAAATAAAAAACAAACATATCATTGTATTTACTTGTATCCTTTGAAAAAGCTAGCACATAAATATTCAGTTATTTTTTATTAACACTTATTCGATATTGAGGCAATCTATTCATATCTTTTTCTGCACAAAAACGAATCATATTTTAAAGTATCGAATTGGGCATAAAGAATATATTTTGGAACTACTCATAATTTATGCAATAAATATCGATACTTGGCAACTCACCTTAATAAATATCGATACTTGGCATCCATCCGCAATGAAACAGTTTTTGCATATTCACAAACGGTGTTTGAAGATGAATCCTTAACTGAAAAATATTCTGCACATAAAGGTTTAGATAATGGTTCAAGGGACTTATACTAAAGAGCAGTCGCTCAACACTTTACAGTGGCATTATATTACCGAAATGAGAGTATCAGCTTCCTTTTACAGAGACCTATTAGCAAATAAAAATAATTTAGTTATTTTTTTTCGGCAGTGCAGAAATAGAAATACAGAAATATACAATCATTGCTAATTCTCAAAATCTCCGATAACTATTGATCTTTCCATTAGGAATTAAGATAATTTTATTTTAGGAACTAGATTTCAAAATGGAGTAATTAAATCCTCAGGTATTTTTAACTTCTTAAACACTTGACAATTCTATCTGGATAAAACCAGAAGCAGTTAAGAAAAGAAAAATAAGCTAATATTTCGATAGGGGTTCTAAATGATATCTCTGCACTGTAAAGTTATATATCCAAGCATACATTTAACGAATAATAAAGATTTTTATTTACCCAGAAAAATTGTATTTCCCCCCCCCCCCCAAAAAAATCTTTCTTATTTGAAAACGGTTAATTTTCTGTAGGTCTATTGAAATTTCTTGTTATAATCATATTTAATTTCAATTTTATGATTCAAGACTTCGATGTACATAGCTATAATGCGAATTATACTTACCAGTTGTTTTGTTGTATTATTGTAATTAGCAATATACTCTGTCTCATTCATTTATTCTTGATGATTCGAATTCAAATCAAGCATTGAAGGTACCCATTTAAAAATGCTTTTGCTTCTCCTTTCCCTCCAACATTTGGATTTGTCATACTTTATTTAAAATCAGCCACGAGTTACTTCAAAAGTATTTATGAAATTTTATATTGCATAAATTTTTTAGAATAGAATCTTATGAAAGTTTATTAACTTAATGGTTCTAAAGTGATCAGGTACTGCCTTTTTTCCCTTATGGTTCCATGGAGCTATTTCAAGTTTTGTCATAACATAAAGCTGTTTTTTTCCTTGCTATCTTATCTTTTTCGACCTTCCTGATGGTATTTGACACTGCAGTATTTTAAGTTCTTAATTTTCCTTTCAAACCTGATGGTGGCCTTTGTTACGACTTCCTGTTTCCTCCACCTGTAATTAAAATGAGATGAAAGTAGTACTGGATGTTCTTTTGGAGACTTTTACCACTAATTTTCATCAATGTTTTTATTCCAATTTTAAAAATTTGGCAAATCAAAGGAATAAATGTTTTTTAAATACATTTCAATATTACGATTTTTTTGCAAGGTTTATTAATTCATTTAGACTTACATTCTGGATGGTTTGATTTCTTCACATTTGTCTAATGATTAACCAATATTCTATTCTTCACTTTCTTTTAATGCCGTGTCTTTATTGCTTCCATCATCAATCAACTCCTTACTCTCATTACTGGACTACAATAGGTTATATAGCATAATTTAAGAATATTAACCAATAGAGTATTATTTTAGGATAATTAAGAAGAAATAATTGTTTCCATTCAGATAACCAAAAATTCTAATATATTTCAAAACCTTTTTAATTGTTTATAATAAAGCTGTAGAAACAAATATATTTAAAAATACATTTTATGATATAAATAGGAGTAAAATAAATCTAAATGATTAGAAATTTTTCTCAGTCCGTCAAAAGAGTCTTAGTATTTTCTCTTATAATTTCAAGGTTAATCGTGTGCTCTATATCAACATGTATATTCATTCGATTTAAGAAAATGAATTGAGGAAAACAACTAAGCATTTCGATTTATACAGAGTTGGCATCATCATTGCTTTTAGATATAATGACAACAAATTTTTTATGGAATTTTGCAAACTTTTAAGGCCATTCAATTTCGAAATTTGCCTCAAATATCTCGAATATTATATTAAATGCATCTAAAATGTTTTTCGCAGGAAGATTTTTTTGTGTGAAGATAATTGAAATCTGATACATGTTAAGGATAATTATCTATTCCATTTAAAGTGTGCGAGTGGTTTGGATGAGGGATTGTAAAAAAAATCAAAACTAATTCGCAAGAAGTTATAACTAAAAAGGATATTTACCCAATATAGAACAGGTGAACTGTCACTGCAACACATAAAAATGAAATAAAATAATTACCAATAAAAAATATTTTAGAAACCTACTTCAGAATATGTCACAAATGAACGGTGCCAAAAGACGCCGTTAGTTCGGCGAGAGCAACTCCGCCTGTCTGTAGATACTGCTCGCTCAGAGAGAGCGTCTCAAGTCACTGTTTGCCATGAAAATTTTGAAGACTTCCTGCATTATAGCTTTCTATTTTAAAGATAATCCATTACTATCTTAATATAATTTGAACCGACAATTATAATTTAACAATCAAATATTTCAAGACTCAATTTTTATAGCATTTTTTTTAAACATACGATTTTTTTAAAGGATCTTAATTCGAAATCTGAAATAACTCAACAGTTCATTTTAATATCCTTAAAAAAGTTTAATTGTTCCATAAAAACCAAAGCATTTCAACGTATTCAAATATGAAGTATGTTGTGAAAGTATCCTTTAAATCAGATGTACTTGTCTTAGCCTATTAACTAATTATTTTAATGAATAAAAATTTATGCACAATATGTACAAACCAAAGCATATTAGAAATCGAATTGTAAATAAGTAAATCATGGAAGCACTTCTAGGAGAGGAAGAATTTCAAGAACTTGATGGTCAAAAGGAAATCGAGACTTGTCCCAAGCAATCTTTCACTGGTCAAAATTTGAGACATCGAAGGATTTCTGAAAAAAATAATTAAGGCAAATATATACAACTATTCAAAAATCCGAAACTATATCAGTAGAAATGAATACAGATTACTAATCAATGTCAATAACATCATGTCATCTGAATTTTTGCTTAGGGTTTCGGAATTGAGAAAATTCAACAAAGATTAATTTTGGAAAAGTTTTTCATATCAGAATTAAAGAGTCTAAACTTTTTACTGTTAGTCTTTGAAATATGAAGTAAAAAGTATTGAAAATCATGAAGTTAAGATTAATGACTTCGTGCAGAAACATTTATGCAACGTAAGTGCCAAATAAAGTATTTTTCTTACCCTTTTGAAAGTATTATATTTGTATTGGGCATTAAACTAATAATGACTTCTTATGTAATAAACCTGAGCAAAGCCCCCGAAAGAAATATTTTTCTATTCCATTTATTTTGAAAAGCATTCAATTTTTATAGTGCTTTAAACCAATAATGCAATATCCTATGAAAATGATATTTTACAATTCTATTAGTATATCGAATTAGCAACTTACCAGGATTTCAAACTTCTGGCATTCTGATGTGATCCCCAGTTTTGGTACATCTGGTTCTATTGATACTGACTAAAATAGAATTTAAGCATCGAAAGCCATTCCTTCTGTGCAAGTAAGGTAATTACAGATCAAATACTTGATCCATCCGGCAACTTTACTGCAGATCAAAGAGATGACAAAGCATATTCCAAGGAACCTGCGCCACTGAAGTAGACAACTTCTACATTCGCTAGGAATGGAATAGAATGGTGAAGATGAATTATAATATTTGAATTTTTTGACATTATGCTCGACTTAAGGAAGTAAAAGACGGAAATTTATAGTCATTCCAACTTGATAAAATATTTCAAACGTTAATTTTATGCCAGCAGTTGAACAACTGGGAGAAATTTATGACAAGGTTCAAGTTTTCAAACGGGTTACTCCAAAAGTAGGTGCGATTCGTTCTTGAGATTTGGAGGGATTAAGATTATGGATCAGTGGAACTCAGATGTTGAGAAATAAAAAAAATCTCAGAATGATTCAAAACGATGACACTATTGAGAAATGGCATCCTTCGAGCACAGGTAGTGTAGTGTGATAAACGTTGTCAATTTTCCAAGATAATTGCAATTAGGAAATAAATTCAGTGTTTGATAGAAAAACATGGGTATATGCATTTGTGAGCTTATATTATTTCAATTACTATCATCGCATTCAATTTGAGTTCAATGACTGAGGATTTGAACGTTTAAGAACTATAACGAAGATTTAAATAAGGGACACTAATTAGTGCAATGTATAGTATATACAAACGTATATTGACTTGATGACGGATATTATATACAATCATTTCGAAGGCTTCCCATGTTTACAATAATTTTTTCCAATATTCAATGCACCTTATTTTATTAATTTTATACATGCCACAATGTGCTTTAAAAATTTCTACCAAGATCTTATTATTTAATATCTAAAAATTTACAAGAAATTCCTACGCTCACATGATTTTGTAAAGTGATTCGCTAATGCCTTTCTTTTATACTAGGTTCCACTCCGAATATTGGGACTTAGTTTAAAACAGTCATTAGATACTGCCTTCAATATTCTTAGTCCAAATAGTTCTTAGAAAGGGAACAAAATTCCTGATTGTGTACTTAGTATTAAAATATATGCATTTTTTTAAAAAATTTTTTAAAATACTTAAGGCAATCAAATTGACGGAAGATTCAAAGCTTTCTTTTCCGTACAGGATATCTCATTGTGGCAACGAGTACATCCATTTAACGACTTATTTTTTCTTTTTTGTCTTTCTCAGCCGATTTTTTAAGTTCTTTGTTGGGGTACAACAAATGAGATCACACAACGTAAGTGTATTAACCAATCGGAGCCAGGAGCAACCCTAAAATTCCTTCGTGATTGTTAAATATTTCTTATAAATTAATCCCATTCCAATTATAGTTTTAGGTGGATACTTTCAACAATAAAAATTAAGAGATACGAAGGAAAGAGTCCTATTATTTAACCTTCAGAGAGATATCAAGAAACCATTAATTGCAGGAATTCCAAATTATACATAAAATGAAACTACGAAAATTATTGTATATAGAACTCCAGTCCCAATTATTTTTCTTTGAGATTTCTTTTTATTAAAATTTGAAGGTAAAATAGTTTAAGGGGCATTATTTAGTATCTTCTAACAAACAATGTTCAATTGAAACTTTAACAAGATAATTTACAAACAAATGTGGAATTTAGATATATATCGAAAAGATTTTATAATTATTTAGTATCAAGTGATGATGGTTTGTTTAATATAATTGATATAGTTGCTTTAAAACGATAGAAAGGAATTCGCATAATTTCCACAATAAGAGAATGTGCATTTTTTTGTAAGTTAGTGACGGTTCAGTACGTGCACCAAAAGAAAGCAGCAGATAAACTATCAATAAATAAATAGACTTTGGATGGCAATATTCTAAGACAATCCTGAAATTTCATGAACTTGATTATGCTTCAAGATGAAATCATTATCAAAAAATCTTCCCCTCTGTCTAAGCACATGGCTCAGTGTATGAATTATGAAAAAAGAAAAGATTTTAATACATCAGTCTAAAATTCACCTATTATAAGGAGCTTGAGAAATTCTTCAGTAATATTATAGTACAGATAAATAATTTAAGCCAGTGATTTCAGAATTGAACGGTAAACAAAGTTAAAAATTTGCAGCACAGTTTCAACATGTTAAACTATTTCTTCCCATTATGAAAGATTTCTCCAGATTAATAATTTCAATGTCAGAAATCTATAAAAATTTAAAATTATTATATAGTATATTTTTTATATATTTCAATAAAGCTGTCACAGAAAGATTCAATTACTACTACGGTCCTTTATCCGATATTGAGGTAATCGATTAATACCCATTGCAGCCCCAAAACAATTAATTCAATGACTCTATTCTGGAAGAACTATCAAAACTCAGCAACTCACCTGAATAAATATTGATACTTGGCATCCATCCGCAATGAAACATTTTCTGCTTATTCAGGACAGGTGCGTTGTTTGAAGATGAATCCTTAACTGAAAAATATTCAGTACATAAAGGATCAGATAATGGTCCAAGAAACTCGTAGTAAAGAACAGTCACTCAACTGTTTACATTGAAATTATAATACCGAAATTAGAGTATCAGCTTCCTTTACAGTGTTCTATTAGCAAATGAAAATAATTTAGTGTTTATTTTTTTGACAGTGCAGAAACAGCAATACGGAAATATTCAATCATTGCTATTTCTCAAAATCTCCCACAGCTATTGATCTTTCCATGCAGTATGAGGATAATTTTATTTTGAGAAATAGATCTCAAAATTGAGTTTTCTTAGGTATTCTTTTCTTAACTTCGGAAAAAACTTCAAAATTATATCTGAATGAAACCAAGAATTAGTTGAGCAATGGAAAATAAGTTCCCATTTCTGCGAGGGCTCAAAATGATATATGTTTAAACAAAAATTGTTTATCCCAGCATATATTTGTATTTACAATAAACATTAATTACCCTGAAGAATTGTATTTCCAAAAGGAAATCTACCTTAATTGAAAATAGTAAAATATCTGTAGGTCTACTAAAACTTCTTGCTATAATCACTTGTGAAGTCAAAAAAGATTCAAGACTTCGATCTACATAACTAAAAGGCAAATTAAGTTCGAATTGCCAGTTGTTTAGTTGTATTATCGTAATTAAAAATATATTCTTACTCGTCCATTTATTCTTCATAATTCCATTTTAAATCTAACCATGAAGGCACAAATCGAACTTTATTTAATAATGCTTTTGATTCTCCCTTTCTCCAAAGTAACTTCAAAGATTTTTAGGAAATTTTAAATTGCATAAATGTTTAGAATAGAATCTCACAAGAGTTTCAAACGCTTAACAGGACTTTAAAATAATTCGGCACTGAGATTTATCTTATAGTTATGTTGCTAAGATTTTATTTCATGTAACATTAGTATTTATGCTCTACAGTAGTTTTTTTTCAAACATTTTGCAGAACTTATATCTGTTTTTTCTTTCTTTCTATCTTAATCCTTTAGGCCTTCCTCGTGGCATTTGTTACTGCGGTACCTTAAATTCCTTATTTTCCTTTCTTTTCAAATCTGGTGGTAGCCTTTGTTTCCACCTGCTAGTTCCTCCACTTGTAATTAAAATGAGATGGAAGTAATCATGGATGTTCTTTTGGCGACTCTTATCGATAATTTTCATCAATGCTTTTATTCCAATTTTAAAAATTTAGGAATCAAAGGGTTAAGAAAATTTTTGCAGTTACCATCAAAGTTTGATAATTTAAATTGATAGTCACCATGGTTTGCTTTCTTCACATTTGTCAAATGATTAGTTATAGATTTTATTCTTTCATGACTTTAATTACTTATCTTTATTGATTTCATTATCAGTCAACTCCTTATGCTAATTATTGGACTACAACAGGTTATATCACATAATGTAAAAATATTAACCAACAGAGTATTATTTTAGAATAATTAAGGGGAAATTTTTCCATTTAGGTACCCTTAAATATTAATGCAAATAAAAAGCTTTTGAATTGTTTAAAATATCTAATGCTATAGAATAGAATATACTTATAAAAGCGTTTTATGATCTGAATAGGAGTTAAATATATCCAAAAGATCAGAAATGATTCTCAATAATTTTAAAGGGATCTTTGCATTTCATCATGCTCATAAATCAAAAGTATTAATCAATTTAAGAAAATGAGTTTACTAAGAGAATTTTGATTTATAGAAAATTAGTCAAATCAATACGTTTAGATATAATTGTCACATTTTTATTGCATTTTGTTAAATTATAAGATTATTCAATTTCAAGACATAACTAAAACCTTTCCAATATTTTATTCAATACATCTAAAAAAGTATTTATAGAATTTTTTTACTCCTCAATTTAGTTTATTAAAAATAATTGGAATCTGATGAAAGGATATCAGTATTTGTCAGCATTCGAATGCCAGTATAGGAGGAGAGTGGATGAGAGACTGCATAAAAAGCTGAAATTGCACTCTCGAAATGATCCCACTTTTCACTAGCTATTTACTTATGAAATCATGCTTCGTTTAATTTTTTAAAAAATAAGAATTCTAGGAGCTGTTTTCTGTGGGTCCCAACTCTTAAGATAGTGATTCCTTGTTGGTTCCTCCCAAACTAAAAAGTGAAATAATGTGAGCGGCGCAAGTCACAAATTCGTTCAAAATTTAGGAATTTGAGCTTTCGTGGATAAATTTTATTTATTGAAAACATTATTATATTGCACCTATTATTGAACCGAGTAAAGAAATGAAATCCTTCAGAGAAATTTGTTTCTACAGTAGGTTCTCATTTTTCTGGCATATAATTTCATTTTTTGACTTAATCTCATGTTCATATTTTAAGATATGTTTCCAAAGAATGTCCAAATACTCACTTCCAAGAAATTAATTCCCAGTCCCTGTAATATCTCGCATTACCAACAAATCCTTTCTAGATGTTATATATTTAATTCTCAGTTTTCTAAATTCCGAAATATCAGAGAAAAATGTACTAAAAAAAGGTAGTGTCTTCGCATGTTACACAGATTCACAACATGAAAAAGATTACTCATCTAATTACTTCCATTATTTAGAATATAAAATCAATTTTTCAATTTCAACGAAAATTTGATTTTTATCCAAATACGGAATTAACTATGTTTTTACATTAATATTGATTTTACGTTAGTATTCCTCTTAATATAATATACCGTTTATGAAAGAATATTAAATAATATGGATAAAATTTTTAAACGCAATATAACTAATTATTATAATTGGGTTATTCATTTGACCAGGTAGGAATTGATCACTGAATTTTGAGTTTTGAGTTTTAAGAATGGAGGATTTGGTCAAAAAAATATTCAGCAGTATGGAGCCTCAATTACCCAGTTATTGTACTTATTTTATAACAAGTATTTCTAATATCTTTTCACTTCTTAAAAAATGGCAGGGATGGAAAGATAAACATTAAAAAAGAATACATTAGAGGATGAATTTCATTCAAAATCTTTCGATGAATATGCCTGCAGTCCAAAGAAATAAAAATCCTTTGAAACTGAGAAAGACTATATTCTGACACTGTTTTGACAAAGTATATGAATTAATTCGCTTTAGTAAAAAAAAACTGAATATTTCAAATAAAATTCAAACTTTCTACAACTACGCGCATCAAATTGTAATATTCATTATTCCGTCCGGATTTATAAGTAAAATTGTGTCACTTAGCCAATCCTATATGAATGAAATTCACTGTTTATGTTGAAACTTTATACTGGAACCTAAGATAATAATAATTGATATTTAAAGGTATCAAATGTCGAGAGTAAACCTTATTATAAAGAAACAAAGGAAATGTTCCAACAAAGTGTTTCACATTTATAGGTAATTTTCGTAATGAATCCTTCCGAAATTCTTGCGGATTCTGAAATATCCGGCTTAAAAGAGCAAGGACTACTTTATCGAAATATGGAATTAACTATGTCGTTCCATTAAAATTGATTTCAAGTTAGTATTCCACTTAGTATAATATACCGCTTCTGAAAGAATATTTAAAAATAAAGATAACCTTTTTTAAACACAGTACATTATAGATGGGGTATTCATTTCACCAGTTAAAAATCCATCACTGAATTTAAATTTTAAGAATGGAGGATTTTTATTAAAGGAAATATTCAGCAATATGTAACCGTCTATTACTCAATGATTGAACTCATTGCATAACAAGCGAGCATAAGGTTTTCTAACTCCTTAAAAAAGGGGAAGGATTGAAAGTAAAGCATGAAAAAGAATTCATTAGAGAATGAAGTTGATTTCATATCAAAAGCTGAATATGCTTGCAGTATCAAGAAAAAAGAAAGCATTGAACATGACTATATTCAGACATTTTTTGGCAATTTCTAGAATTTAATTTGCTTTAGTAAAAATCTCTGAATAATTCAAATAAATTTCAATCCTTCTAAAAATATACGTCTGAAATTTTCATATTATTTATTTCGCCTTGAATTACAGGTAAAATTGGGTCGCTTTGTCAAAGTGATATGAACAAAATTCATAATTACAACATAAATTAGAAACATGAATGTAAGCTATTGATAACTTGATTTTTAACTGACAAAGAAGTTGCTACGAAATTTTATTATAAGGAAAGAAGGATATGTTCCAACAAAAACTTAAGAATATTGAAAAATTTTGAATGAATCCTGGCAAAATTATTGTTGATACTAAAATATGAAGCTTAAAAATATCTAGCAAGACTAACAATTGACTTCGTTAATATTAAAAACTAAGCCAACTAATTAATGTAATTAAATATAAAATAATTGAAAATACAGTTTATCAAAACTTTCTGTTAGAATGATTTTAAGTGCTATTATGATATATTTGAACTTCATAATAGTGAAACCCATTGTTATAGCAACAAAGATGACGGATCAAACAAGTTGTAAAGTACGTCTCCTCGATAATGAATATTTTTTTTCTCCTCCAACTTGAAGTATTTTTTACGAACCGGAAATGTTAAAGAATTGAAACTTAAAGAATTATTTATCAGAAGGGAGAAGAAGAAAGAAATTATACATCGTTGAAATTTTAAAATATTCAGTAAAAAAAATTAAAATACTTATCGAACATTTCCCCCCGAAAGAAACTCAAGAATTTGTCTTAATAAAATCCAATATGATGCAGTGAAAATTTTTACATTTAGTACTAAGCGTTATCATTAAAATAGACGCGCATCCTTTAAACCACCTAAATATATTTTTCAACATCCCACTTACATTTATTACAAGACATCAATCAAATGATTTTACATTAATAATAAGCTAAAGAGTTTTCCTGATTCCATCATTTTCTACACGCCGTTTTCTCAATGGCCCTTCCCTCTCCTCATGCATTTCCCACACACTATCAGCCAAAGCAACTTCCCCTGTACACATTCATTTCCCAAACGCCACC
>JAOUZG010035279.1:0-20874 GCA_026289955.1 Argiope argentata
GATGTTATTTTGGGAATGAGGTAAACAAAATTCCGTAGGCGAAAAATTTGAAATTTTCTTATCTGCACGAGCACCTCAAAAAATCAGCTTTTAATAACCCGTTGCATCCCATTTTCAAAAGCTCTGATTTTTTAAAGAAGTTAATGACTATAGCAAATAACCCCCCCCCCAAATGTCATTTTGAGCACTTGATTAGATGAAATGAAATGAAATAAATAGGAAATGGGATATTTTTTTAAACAATAAATGCGAGACAAGGTTTTTTGGATCGTTTGCAGTACTAAAGTGACTCATTCGGTGAAACAATTAAAATGAATAAAAAAAAATAATTTAATTTGGGCAAGCACGTGATACTTGGCCGTTCAAGAAATGATGTTCTGACATGATACATTGAAATATACATAGCAGATTTTATTTTAATCTTTTTACTATTATTTTTTGCTACACATGCAAATGAGCAATAAAAAATGAAAGTAATGCAATTGGCTTCTATTTAGATGAACATGAGTAATGTTTGGAAAAGTGGAATTTTATATTTAATTTATAACTCACTATTTTATGCAATAGATTGGTGAAATTTTATGTAGTTTATAATTAGAAGCATTGTAAGAAGTTAATCTATTAATTTATAGTTATATAATAATGGATGTAAGAATTTCTATGTAATGAATATAAAAATGTAAAAACAAATTTATTCTATATAATAATGAATTTTAAAACAGAATTACTTTAAAACTTCATAATAATGAATTTTAAAAAAGAATTATTTTAAAAATTTATTATATTCATAACAAAGAATTTTTAAACTTCATAGTATTCCTAATAATGATTTTTTTTAATTGAAAACTTCATAATATTTATAATTTTTATATATAATCTTTTTTTAATTCAATTAATTAAAAAGAATTATTTTTAAACTTCTTAATATTTGTACTAATGAATAATGAAGTATATGAGATATTAAAAACAAATAAAAAGTAGAAATAAAAAAAAATTTCAGGCACATTTTTACAATGAATCTATTCGAAAATATTTATAACAAAGTTTTTTTTACATAAAATGGGAACATTAAATTTAAAATTCTAAAGCTATACATACAATAATATAAAGAATTTAACTAATATATCTTATGAAAGAATTCCTAAAATGCCCTTGTTAATTCAAATACAATTTAAATATGCTTTAAATTTCAACCTGCTTAAAATATTTTGGCCAACAACGAAACGATTAAGCGATTTTAATTTCAATATCCATGTTTGGAAAAAAATAATTTTCCATAAAAAATACTAAGCATTATAATTAATATTATTTGCTATATAAATATTAATAAAACAAGTATTTATAAATATAAACATTAATAAAAAATAAAAACTATTTTTTAGATTGCTTTTTTATTCATAATTTTTATCATGATTTGTCTCTTAAAATTTTACGTAACGTGATTACTAAAGGCACAGAGACTGTAAATTATTTTATTTTATAAAAGTTAGAATAACAGATTCAATGAGTTTTCATTTCTGTAGAGGACCGCCATTATAAGGCATAGTTAAACTAATTCTGATTTAATTTTTGTTCACTTTTTTCCTTCTTCCATATACAGTCGGTCAAAAAAAATGGAGAGTACACCTTGCTTTTACTTGATAAATCCGACTTTCAATACAAATAACACATTAACTAGTAGCCCAAACATTTTTTTCTCATAGCAACTGATTTAATTTAAAGTAAAAATAAAGAAAAATCAATGAAAAACCTCTAAACAGAAAAATTTCAGAAGCATTTTAAATAAACATTTGCACATTTTTGCTTCAAAAAATTGAGAATACACCAACGAAAATTTTGTAATATCTCGAAAAGAAAGAAAGTGTTAAAATTTAATCAAATGTCTTTTGGCTGTTATAATGATTTTAAAACGTCTTGATATTAGTTCCACCAATCTTTGGTGGCATTTGAAGATATTTTACCCATTCTTCTTGAAACCGTTGTTTTAAATAAGATTTATTTCTAATTTTGTGTTTTTAAACCACTATTTTGAATGTGTCCCACAGATATTCAATACTTTTGGTATCAGGATGCTGTGGTAGTATGTTTAAATGCTGTTTTCAATGGAAAAAACATCATTATTTTAGCATTACGTGCATTTTGGGGGGGGGTCATTGTCCTGCTGGAAAATGTATATACAGTTGCTTACAGAGCATATTATCAATAAAAACTCAGTAAATTTTAGTTTTTTAAGTTATATTACGTATCGGTGTGCACTTAATCTTTTACATGGCCTGACTAATATTGTAAATGACTTTCTTAACTAAGACTAATGACTTTCTTTTCCATGGCATGACTTTTCTTAACTAAGCAGACGTTATTTTAACAGTTCCTATTACATTGATAAATGCAACGAATTTTCATTTCCGTATTGGGAAGACCTTACGAGGTATAGTTCAACTAGTTCTGGTTTCATTTATTCGCTTTTTTTTATTCGATATACAAAATAGTTGCTTTTGAATATAATTATTAATAGAAAAAGCCATTTTAATTTTTTAACTTTACATTATGATGCGCTACAAGTTTTATCAATGCTCATAACGTAACTAATAAATTCAGAGTTGTAATATTTCATTTTACTAAGCAGACGTTATTTTAACGCTTCCATCACAAAGATAGATGCAACGGATTTTCATTTCCGTATTGGGAAGACCTTATGAGGTATAGTTCAACTAGTTCTGGTTTTATTTGTTCTTTATCTCTATATATAGAGCAGTTACTAATCGTTTTCTCATAAACCCCCCACGAAAGTTCAAGTTCAGCATCAACCCACACATACTATGATGTAACCAAACCACATTTGTGGAGCCAATACTAAGTCACTAAATGTTGCAAAAGTTGTTTCATGCATTATGAAGAGAGCAGGTGATGCGAAATGACTGATTATTCTAACATGAACTGAATATTGAGGAAACCTTTAGTTCCTTCTTTAATTTTTTTAATCGATTAATTCATACGAAAGATAAAGACAGAAATGTTATGCACCAAGGTTAAAATTGTTTCGATTGATCGATAAATACTGCAACTAGTTTTACCATAAACATTTTATTTCTGTTCTTTAAACTTTTTACTTTCTAATATATAAAATATTCAAAGAAAAAATGTTGCAATTATCAAAAAATTTAGTTCTAAATTGTGAAAAATCGTCTGCTTCCACGAATTTGCAAAACACTTTTTTGGAATTCTTTCAGTCTATTGCTTCTGTTCTATAGACCTAGGTTGAAGTTGTTTCTATTAATCGATAAATACTGCAACTAGTTTTACCATAAATATTTTATTTCTGTTCTTTATTCTCTTTACTTTCTAATATCCAATATATTCAAAGAGAAAATGCTGTAATTATCAAAAATTTTAGTTCGAAATAGAGAAAAATCGTCTGTTTCCACGAATTTGCAAAACACTTTTTTGGAATCCTGTCTATCTATGTCTATTGTTTGTGTTTTACATCTTTGTAACAAAATTGTAAAGATTGGAAACTAGATTCTAAACATTATTACATATATGAATTACGTCTGTCTCTTTTATTTTTAAAATTTACTCTTAGTTGTACAGCAAATATAAAACATATATAGGATAATATATTTATATTGGCATAATACGAGGATATAAATTCTGTAATTGAAAAAATAAAAATCATTGTTTGAATTCTATCTAAATATATTTTTAAAAAGTTATATGTATCGAAAAAATTTATATAGCATCTAATTTATTTTTGTTTTTGTTAAATTAAATCTCGCAGGCTTAACTTGATGCTCATAACTCTCATTCCTAAGTATTTTCAAGCATCAACAACGACATATATTAAAATATTGCAATTTTAACAACCTTATACTGATTATTGCGTACATATGAAATTTTGTATTCTAGTCGAGTTTTGTGATATTATAGCTATTATGCTCAAAAGAAATATGCTTAAAATTGCATGTTGCATTTAGCGATGTAATATGCAACTTTGCTTTCTGTTTATTCATACAAAACTGTGCAGATAAATTGCAAAGATATTTAAATTTTAACAATGAAAGAAAATAATGATATTGCATATTTGATAAAACAACGAAAAAGGTATGAAATTTATTACATCAACGAAAACAGTTGTTAAAAATTATTGAATTTTTTTTTAAGAATTGTTGAAATTTGAGAAAAGATTGGAAAACAATTAAATTGAAAGCATTAAAATGAAAGCTTTTTAAATTTTAAAATTATGTATAAATCAGTTTTGATGTAATAATATTTTCGGGGTTAATACAAGAAAATGATAACTAGAAATCAAATTCAAACGAGTAAAATTTTAAATTTATTTGCAATTATAAAATATTGCCTTCTTTAATTAGTAGAGATTCGTATTGCAAACGATATATTTATTTACTCATTTTTTAATCTAAAAATAACTCATTAAAAACGATTTTGTTTATTCGTTTGCTTTATTCAAACCAATTCTGCTGTTACAAACGATTTTTTCCCCTTCATTTACTTTAGAGAAATATTCTAAATATATTTTTTATTTTACATGCAACTTTATTCATTTTAATTTTATATTTACTATGATAAAGATGGCATCATTCCAAGCTGAAATGATTATGAAGAATTTGTTCTTAATTTATGTTCGAAAAACTTATTTTAAACTAAGCCTGGTGAATAGATGAAAATTATAAAAATAAAGTTATAATTTTATTTTTATATAAAATATTTAATTTTATATAAAATTATAACTTTATTTTTATAATTTTCATCTTTGGTATTAAAGAATGCCATTTTAATCTAAAATATGCAAACTAATGCAAAATAATTTATTGGTATTAAGAAATACAACACAACTCATGACATTAGATGTGAAAATGATGTATCACACTCCTAGAGGAAAAACGACAATCAAATGTATTTTTATTTCCTGTACAATCAAAAGCCTTTACCTGTGTTATCACACAATTCGAACGTTTTCACCAGGAAGAAACTATGAATATTTATCAGTTTTCAGCTGAATAAACATATCTAAAATGAAAGCACGATAACAATTTTTACCATTACATCTTTGATTAGGATTTGCAACATTTACAGTTTTCAGTGATATTTAAACAATTAGTTTATTATAATGACTGTTTTCCTTTTTCCTTTCTTTCATTAAATTTATTTTTTGACACTGATTATAGTAAATTAAGTTTTCTAATTAAGAGGGTATTTCAAAGACTATTTAGACCATTACACACCATTTTAATGAAGTTATTTTATAGTACCAAAAACAGATTAGAAGATAGAAATAAAATTTCCGCATCACTCACTATCAAATAATGTTTCTTAATGATTTCGAAAAATGATACTAAAGCGTTTATTTTTTTCGAATAGTTTTTAAAAAAGATACATAGTTTTAAACTATTTTAGTTTTGTATTCTAACACCAAATAAGTTGTCATAATTTTGAAGATAACATTTAAGCATCAAGTTCATCCATGTAATTGTTACGTTTTGGAGCTATCATATTCCCTAGTATGACGATTAATCAGTGGACTGGATATAGCCTTCCTTTCTACAGATTTTGGTCAGCATTTGATAAGAATCTGTAATTGGGAATACATACCAAATTTTACCCCCACCCCCAGTTGATAAGAGTCTGAGAGTTTGTAATTGGGACTAGGTACCAAATTTTACCCCCCCCCCATTTTGATAAGAATCTGAGAATTTGAATTGGGACAACTTACCAAATTTAACACCCCCTCTCCTTTTTATAACAGTCTGAGATTTCGTAATTGGGACTACATACCAAATTTTACTCCCCCCCCTCCCATTTGATAAGAGTCTGAGAGTTTGTAATCGGGATTACGTTCCAAATTTACCCCCCCCTCTTTTGATAAGAGTGAGAGTTTTTAATTTGGACTACTTACCAAATTTACCCCCCCCCCCCTTTATAAGAGTCTGAGAGTTTGTAATCGGGATTGAGTACCAAATTTACCCCTCCCCCTATTTTATAAGAGTCTGAGAGTTTGTAACTGGAACTATGTACCAAATGGTGGCTGGATCTCACCACCCTGGAGCGTACACTAATAGATTGGGATAAGCTGTTCCCATTGATGGCGAGACGTACTTCATACGGTAAGGGTTGTACCGTTGCCGGTGGTGAATATCAGGACTCAACCACAGTTCATGCCAGTGTTGCTGTTGTGGCAATTCGAATATTCAAGTTTTTCTGTGTGTCTTTCGACGGGTTGGAGTTGTCAGTTTGAATTTACATAAAAATAATGAAATAAAATAAATTATCTGAGAAATCTTCGAAGACGAAATTTACAATTCTCAGACTGGAGTCAGAGGCGTAAGTCTTTGTTTCGTGCTGGAAAATATGAGCAATCTTAATAATAATACGTGATGAAATCAAATGAATAAATTCTGCAACAACACTATTGTCTGCTTCGCGGAATTATTACATAAAATCTCATGTTGGAGACGTACTGACAGTTCTTATTATTTTGATTTTTTCATTAACCCTTTCAAAGGCCATTTCTTTCTAGTCGGGGTATATTAAAATAGTTTAAGATTGGTGTTTACGCTCACTTCGCAGTCCGCCAACCCCTCCTGGGTTTGGCGACAGTTGACCGCTCACCAACACCTTCCAGGGTGGCGAAAAGGGGAAACCCCTCAGTTCAGACTACGTTATCGTGCGAGCTGGACGCAGAGATAGTTGCTCCTCTACTAAGCAAGAGACGAATTGCTCAAATTTATTACTTTTTTACATCTACCTCCTATTAAGCGAGGTTGTGATTTAAAATATTATATTTAAATAATTTAATTTGTATATTTGTTGAGTTTCCCTATAAACTGTTTAAAAAACTAAAGTCCACTACTTTATTTTACTGAGCTGCAGACAATTGGCTTGAGTAAAGTAATTTATTTAACTTATTAAGTATATCTATTTTTTAATTAATTAATATGATTAATTAAAAATTAAGTAACAAATTAAGATATACCATTGCATGCGAGATAAGGAACTGAAACATGCAAGTTTTTATCTAACTGCAAAATTTGTCAAAACTTGGGCCATGCTACGTAATTTCATACAAAAACTGAAGAATTTAGTGTGAAGCACACTTCCCACTGTCCTTTGAAAGGGTTAAATATATTTTGTATATATTTTCAATCTATAGCTTGTAGACAGAAATCCTGTATCCAACTGTAGAATTCATTCCATCATCTCTATGAGGTTAGCTTATTTGTTTCATAAAATCTAACATATTATATTCTATTTTGATGAAATTTAACCCACGTTATTCAAAAAAAGACTCATTGTCGACTTGTAGAACCCAAAAAGTAGAGAAAACTTCAATTAATGGAAAATTAAACCGGATTTTTCGATTTTTCCGCAATATTTTTCAGAAATATGTTATTAAAAATGATTTCCACATTTTCCTAAACTCTAAAAAAATTATCTTTTTAATGTTAAAAAATGTCCATGAATTTTCTTTCAATTTTGATAAAATGTTAAAGTTTAATGTTTTTTAATCTATGACAGTTTTAATTGTTGTGATGAAATTTAAATTAATATTGTTGCTTTGTCAAACCTTTCAGTCTCCTTCTTTAGCCAAAAATAAAATTAAAATTAAAAATTGAATTATTGTTCATTAATACCGAAGTTAGAGCTTCATTTCCTCTATATACATATTTCAATTGCAAATCCAGTGACTTGCAGCAATTCCAATAACTTGCAGCAATTCCAATAACTTGCAGCAATTCCAATAACTTGCAGCAATTCCAATAACTTGTTGCATTTGCAATTGCCTTTATTGAATTCATGATTTTCCTTTTTATCTAACAGCAAGTTGAAATTTTAAATATGGTGAGTTTACACTCAGTTGGCTATAAACCATTCAGAAAAACCACTCAAGCCCAGAAACTGTACAATAGCAAGTACTTGTCTCCATCGAGACAACTATTGTCAGTTTTTTCAGCCCATGCGCAATTTTACTTCTGCGCATGCGTGACTTACTGGAATCTTATGCAGTTGTTTCTTATGGCACTTGCCATGGACAAGCTCGCTGAGGTAGACAGCGAGTTAAGCCTAATAAGCATCCCTTGTTTTGAAGTGGCATCAACTAGGGCCAAGAGTATGACTTTTGCAACTCCCTCATCACATTCACTTGCACAGCCCATTTTTACATAGGTGCACATTCACACACTTTACTGATAGACCACAGAAGAACAACCATGCCCGAACCGGGACTCAAACCCGGAACGCTCAGATCAAGGGGAATACGCGCTTATCCTATGCCATTACACCGACACTGGAATCTTTTAATTGGATTCTTCTTGTGTATAGCCGACCACCCCGCCACCACTGAACGTAGCAGTATAGACAGGATTTGTTCTGGCTGTCTGTCTTTTAACTGGCTGAGCGTAAACTCACCTTAAATATATATTTTATTAAAAGTTTAACTCTAAGAAAGTCAAAAATAAACTTGTTGATTGTTAAAGACAGATAGTTTATAAATAAACTAATAAATAAGATACGAGTCTTTTCTCAAGCGGTTGTATAATTTCATGCTTTATAAATTTATTCGTTTAAAGTGCCACGGAACTTGAAATTTCACATTTCTTTCCAATTATCTTCATCAGTTAATTTTTGTGAAAAATATTTCGCAAATAAATTTTAGACCTTCTTTAAAAAAAGAATTGAAACATTTTTCCGATTTTTTTTATTATTATTATCATGTTAGAACATGACATTGTTTTAGGAATGAGGTTTTATGGTGTCAACTAAAATCCGTTGGTGAAAAATTGAAATTTTATTATCTGCACGAGCACCTTAAAAAATCAGCTTTTAATAACGCGTTGCCATTTCATTTGCAAAAGCTCTTATTTAAAAAATTAAGTTAATGACTACAGCAAATAAAATCTAGAAAAATGTCGTTTTGAGCGCGTGATTATATGAAATGAAATAAATGGGAAATACGATATTTTTTAAAAACAATAAATACGAGAAAAAGTTGTTTTAATCGTTTCCAATACTAAAGTGACTCATTCAATGAAACGATTAAAATGAATAAAAATACAATTTAACTCGCACGAGCACGTGGTGCTTGGCCTTCAAGAAATGATGTTCTGAGATGATACATTGAAATATGCATAGCAGATTTTATTTTAATCAGTTTATTATTATAATGGAATTTTTCATTATTTAGAAGTTTTACTTTGAATTTGCTTAGGAAGAGAAAAATCAGAAAATAGCTAATAGTTACTTTTCTATAAATAATGATCAATTATAAGAGAGTTGGAAAAAAACTATTTCTCTAATAACGTTTAAATGAAATCACAGAGCGCGAAGAAAATTGGTCTTACCAAGCTAATAAAGTAAATGCGTCACTATCATTATTAATTGGTGAATTGTACTTAGTTTGAGCATAAAATAATTGGCCTTTGCTTGGATGAATGAATTAAATATTTTCTCTTCAAATGATGCACTATCTTCCTGAAAATTTGAAGTTCAAAACAAAGAATTTTGGAAAGAAAAATCATCTTTAATCTCGGAAATGTAGTATAGAGAAATTATAGTAATCGTCAAAACACTCAAACTCGAAAATTTAAATAATCTCCACGATTTACAACTCTCTGAATTTGAAAAAACTCCGTCTGTCTTTCTGACACAAAGATAACTCAAAAACCATTTAAGTTATACAGATAAAATTGGGCTTACCATGTTTACACTAAATTTACGTATAAGACCGTCGATGCGTCAACGGTCGCCAACAACCTCGAGCCAATTTACTTAGGTGCCCAGAGCTCTTTGATGCCTTTCAGAACGGCTATAAACAGATAATCTTCCTTATGAAGTCTGAGCCACATAAATTCTAAGAAATAGGAATCCGAATGTTTTCTTTTCGTACCCCCAAATAGTTCAAATCCCTAACTATTTCATTTCAGAGTTTAAAAAATCAGAACCGAAAAAGCACTTAATGATCCTCTGAGAAACAAAGAAAATGGCGGACGACAGTTAAGGTTTGCATAATTTATAAAATAATGACGGCTTTTTGCCATTATTGGCGATTTAACAACTCACTGGCGATGCCTTCAAATTTGGCGATAAAGATCGACGGCTTAGTACGCAAGTATCGCAGATTTCTATCAAATTTTGAATAAAATATGATCAGAGAAGATCCTTCTATCCAGTTGCTCGAATGTAAGTTAATATGATATCTACAAAATGATGAGAGCTAGATAAATAAGATTCCGTACACAGATTCAGGTTCCATAATTGTAGACATCTATCAAAGTTTGAGCCAAAAGCAACAGCGGGTTAACTGTCTATCCGTCTGTACTTTCAGAAATATATTAACTCACTAATTAATTATATCTTATTAGCTATGGGATTTGGTGACTACAAGTGCACTTTTGTGTCAAATCTTCGTTTCAATCGATCGAGAAAAATATGTTTGAAGCACAAATTCAATTTGCGGATGCTATTAGCTCCATGTCAGGGATCAATCGCCAAATAACTCGCCAAGGGTAATAAGAGAGATTTAGTAAAAAAGATAAATTCACACTATAAAGTTAATATTATGAAACCAATGTGTATTTTCAGTTTCATAAGAAGGAGGACAATTTTTCCTTTCCAGACAATGTACAAATGAATCATCCAATGTATATTAATTATTATCTTATGTACTAAGAACTCATCGATGATTCAATTGAAATGTAATGATTCAGCAACCGATCGATTTCTCTCATCAAATATCCATGAATCATCCAATGTGTATTAATTATGATTTTATGCAATAAGAAGTCATCGATGATCCAATTGAAATGTAATGATCCAACAATTGATCGATTTCTCTGTCATCAAATATTCATGAATCATAAAAATAAACCATAAAAATTCCAAAAAGTCAATGTCCAATCGAAATCAATAATTTCCAAATAAGAAGGAAATTAATTAAAAAAATATAACAACATTTACCAAGACCTTTAATTATGTTTTCAACTAAATATGATAAAAAGTCTCATTTTATCAACAATATAGCCAGATAATCTAAGATATGCCTTACCAATGCTATTAATTTCGTGTTCATTTCAAAATACTTTTTTCCACCAATAAGCCTAAGACATTCATTAGAGCTCTAATGAACCATTTACCAAACAATTTTACCGATGACTTCCTTCAGTTTCAGACGATGAAAATGATATTCAGATTATAACAGCAGTATTAAGGTTAGAAGAATGATATTACGATAAGGAGATTTTTAAAGAAACATAAGAAAACTTACCAAAAGCCCAGCTTATATCTTCAATTATGGCTCAAGAACTTTATTTCATAGATAATATATCCTTATGGTTTAAGGGGAATTTTGATAATTTTAATAACGCAACAGATTTTTTTTTTGGTCAAAAGAAGTCATAGACAATTCACTTTAAATTTAACGAATCAGTTGTCAGACAATTCCTCTGCCGTTAACCATCGACAATTCACTTGAAATGTAATGAATATGTTATCGGACAGCTCCTCAACAGTTAATCATCGTCAATTCTCTTGAAATTTAACGAATTGGTTATCGAACAACTCCTCTGCAGTTAACCATCGTCAATTCACTTGAAATTTAATGAAACAGTTATCGGACAACTCCTCTGCCGTTAACCATCGACAATTCAATTGAAATTTAACGAATCAGTTACCAGACAATTTATTTATCTTCCATTAACCATCGTCAATTCACTTGAAAATTAATGAATCAGCTATCGGTCAACACTTCTCCAATTAACGATCAACAATTTAATTGAAATTTAATGAATCAGTTATCAGACAATTCCTCTGCCGTTAACCATCCTCAATTCACTTGAAATTCAACAAATGGGCATCGGACAATTCATCTGCCGTTAGCCCTCGACAATTCAATTGAAATTTAATGAATCAGTTACCGGACTATTAATTTATCTCCCGTTAACCATCGTCAATTCACTTGAAATTAATGAATCATCTATCAGACAACTCCTCTGCAGTTAAACATCGTCAATTCACTTGAAATTTAATGAATCAGTTACCGAAAAATTCCTCTTCCGTTAACCATCGATAATTCCGAATAATCAAATCTTAACAGTGTCATAAGAGTATACCAAGCACAACGAAATTTTACTGTATTGACATCCAGTTTATATAGTACATCCAAAAAAGACAAATATCATTATTGCTGTCATCAAGGACATATAGAGATAGGACAGAGTACGTCACATTTCCGTAATATGCATACAGTGACTGTAATATCTTTTGCAATACCTAATGATGAACATCTTTCTTTGACCTTGAAATGACTCATTGGAAAGTTCAACACTGTATTGAGTAAAAAAAATCCGTGAAAATTGCGCGTATAATCAACACCTCGACGGAAGGACCGTTTAAACCATCTTTAGGTTGGGTAATGGTCCATGAAACAGAACAGCAAATAACAGTGCAAAGCAGATCAGAAAACGGATGTAGCGATATTTCAAGGATATTTGAAACCAAACATTAATTCAATGCTCCTTACGTCAACAAGTTTGTTTTCATCTTGTAATAAATCTCTACTTGATATGACGCAACCGTGAAATAAGGTAGATTTTTGGTTATCCCATAATTATAGGTATTGAAGTTAAAGCGATAACGACCAATCAGAACCTAATTTTAATTAGTTGGACTTCATAATGTGCGAAGTACAGAAATCATGATTTCATGTAGGTGTCCTAGCATAGGGGTAGAGTGTCTTCCCCGTGATCTGGATGTCCCGGTAAGGACATAATTGTTGTTCTGTGTTCTATCCGTAAAGTGTGTAAATGTGCCTCCCTGTAAAAAGTGGCTGTGCAAGCGAATGTGATGAGTGAGTAGCAAAAGTCGAACTCTTAACCCTAGTTGTCGCTACTACAAAACAAGAGACGCTAATCAGGCTTAAATCGCTGACTACCTCAGCGAACTAGTCCATGGCAAGTGTCATAAGAAACAACAACAAATGTTAATTAAAACATTCGAATTAAATACAATAATAACTCTTTTGAAGAAAATTAACGAAGAGTTTTCTCATAGGAGTCAAAATCCCCTGTGGTAAACCTAGTGTTAAAAAGAAAGCAAAGTAGACTGGCGAGATTAAACAAATAATTGAGCATTAAAAATATGAAAATTAAGTTTTGAGTTTTAACCCAATAGAAAAAGAAAGGTTTATTGCTGTATAGTTGCATTTTACATCGAGACTTATTTCCTCGGATTTTAATGTTTTTGGAATTGAATTTTAGTATTCTCGAGAATAATTAATTTTCTTTTTATGTAATAATTCTTCAGAAAAAATAATCAAACATTTTTATATAAATTTATTGATTTTATTGTTCAGTTTATCTTTTGTCCCTAGTTGGCGTTACTTCCAAACAAGAGACGCTCATATCTGCTTAAAATCGCTGATGGCATGACCGGTCTTGTCCATGGCAAGTGCCATTAGAAACCACAACTACATGATTTCATATGAAACAAAAATTCACATATTTTTTATGATGTTAATGCATTGTAAATTCGTGATGATCGTATTACACGTGTTCTCTTTTTGGAGTATTACTCTAATTTTTATTTTCTTGAATACTAAGAAAAAAAGAAAAAAATGCAAAAAAACAACAACAAGAAATTCAAACTTGTTATTTATTTGACCAATTACATTTTTCGCACAAATTTTAATATTTCGGTACAAATTATACGAACTGTCTTCGGATTCAAACACAAAACCTTTCGAATATCACGCTGAGATCCATCCACGATATCACCGATATATTATACATTGTTTTAAAAAAATTAAAATTTAAAAATTTTTAATTATTTATTTTAATAATTAAATAATTAATTAAAATTAATAAATTATTAAAATTTTAATATTTTTAATTAATTAAATTTTAATTATTAAAAATTTTAATTATTAATTAAAATTTACTTATTAAAAATTTTAATTACAAAAATTAAAATTTTAGAATTGTTAAAAGATATTAAAATGAGGATTGATTCTTGAATATTCATCATAAAGTGTTAAAAAATTCCAAGAATTTTTAATTCTCAAGTCACATTTTCTAGTTAATTTTATAGAGCCTTCATTCATTCCGGTATGTATTTGTTTTATAAAACTCTTTTTTTTTGTTACATTTCATTTTAAAGAAATAAACTTTTGATAAATAATATAACGTAATACCAGTAATAATTTTAAACAAAATCATTCTCGTCCAATAAACCAAAAACTAAATCTACAGAGCTCAAAAGCTTTCTTGGTAGATAATGCAGCAAAGTAACTGATAATAACAAAAAAAAAAAGAACGATAAAGAAAGATACTCGTCTACTTGCCAGAGAGAGAGAGAGAGAGAGAGTTTTTTTGGACAGTTGTCAAAGCGAGTCAATGTTAAAAAAAACATTAACAGAGAGGAGAAAAAAATTGGAGCTTTTCTTGTAATTATTTTTAAACCACTCTTCTTCAAATGGAACTGCGCGCAAATCTTTTCTGACAATTAAATTAATCATTCTAACTTTTCAGATTTTGGGGAAGACTTCAGTTTAAGGTTAGCCCCCAAATATGTAATAGAATATAATGATCACTTAAGTTTGGTTTCAAGTGACAGCGTTTTTTTGTCATCCAAACCCTGAATGCATCTAGCACAAGTTTAAAAAATTTTAATTATTTGATATACTAGTTCGACATGACTTCAAAGATTTCATCAAATGGTAAAAATAAGTAATTTTAAATATGCATCAAACAATTAAAGTAAAAGGGACGAATCAGTTCATATTATAATTATATCTTCTACATAAACTGAGCGCCTATTATTTTCATCTAACTGAAAGTTGTATTACTGTTTGTCCATAAGGAGATCTCTGACCGACAGTCGTCTATGTTTACGGCGGTCGTTATAGAAACAGGTTACAGCAGGAATAGTCCATTTCGCAGAGGTAGAAATTCATTCAAGTTTCTTACGTTGGCGCGTTTAGCGCCTAATTGGCGGTATTGATATATTGCCTTTAATTTTCGAAAGCAAATTCGAAAAATAATTCACTGGGCTGAAAATCATTTGCATACTTGGCATTTTGAAAATATATATTATTCCTGTTAAAATAATATAGAAATTCCTTTCTGATTAGTACAGAAAGAACAGAGTAAATTAAATAGAAAAACTGAATTATTATTTATATGTCTAACGAGTGCACAAGAAGAAAAAAAATTAAGTAGAATCCAGCATGACAAAAAATTAATTTTTATTTTATTTGTTTTAAATTTATGTAACTACTTAAGATCAAATTCTCCGCAGAAAACGCGAAGTAATCTGTCTAATTCAACATCAAAATAATAATATAATAATCGTAATTATTTCATAATTTTTATAAAAGGTTGCTGTTACAAAGTAAAATATCCATTGTTAAATATACTTAAAACCTCTCCAAAATAAATTTATTTATTTATTTTTGATATATATACTATTTTTCGAAACTCAAAATTAACAATTACATTTTATCAAATTTTAAGGATAATCAAAAGTATGTTAAGCTGAAACTTTTGATTATCGACATATTGAATAACAGAAAACAAGAGCACATTATTGAAAAAATAGAAAATAACAAAAAAGAATCAAATAAATTTCGTAGCTTCAGGAAATAAATTAAATAAAATTCTATATCTTCTATAACTTACGATTAGACTAATTGAAATGAAACAAAAAAAGCAATTTTAAAATTCCCCTTATAAAACACATTATTATTTTTTAAAAAGTGCAAAACTATCAAAGATCGTGTGACAGTTGTGTACTTTCAATTAAAAGAATTCTAAATCACTGTGATAAGATTCCGTTTCTTCTGAATCGGAATCCGATTCAGTACTTCCAATCTGAATTACTAGTTCATCTACTAGTTCTTCTAAAACCCCATCTTTTTCCCAATACGAATTTTCAGCAAGTTTCAAGCAAAATTCTATAACATTATGCACAATTTTACGAGCTTGTGATTTTAAAGTCTCTCCATTCTTAAATCGAAAAGGCATTTTAAAGGATCTCAAAATTCAAGAGACAAAAATTGTTAAATAATGAAATGCAGTTAAAATTAACCAAAGAAAATATTAATAAAATATAAAAGAAGTAAGCTAAGCAAATATAAAGATACGAGCAACTGCGTCTAAAGCGAGAAGACGAATGGGCAATAATTTTTTATCGCTTCATTTTTTCGCCAAGATAAAGAATATCCCCGCAGACTTCGGTTCGATTCCACCCATTCGAAATGGATCCTCCCTATCGACGCCTGTTTCTATAACGCCCGCCGTAAACATAGACGACTGTCGGCCAGAGATCTCCTTATGGACAGACAGTACATTACGTATTGGCACCTTTTACTCTCATTCCAAGCAATGGAATCTAATATTAAATTGCCTGTTTAGGCTTATTTTAATCAACGTCCCGTTGTAAAGCAACACTAGAGTTATTTCAGGGCAGAATTAGTAAATTTAAACCCCGGGCAGATGAAGAGGACAACACCTGAGCTGGTACCTCCCACTCCACATCATACCACAATGGCGAGAGGACGTTTGGCACTGACGATTTAATTTGTAGTAGACTCCCTCACAAGACGATTCTTCAGTGGAATCAGGTCTCGAACTTCAAAACCTACAGCTCACAAGCCGAGACCTAACCACCAGGCCAGCACGGTCCCTTAAATTGTCGGAACATTTGATGTAGAGTGTGTGAACATGATTACGATTTAATTATAAACACAAAAGAAAAGGCATTCCCCAGCATAAAGTCATTAATTCAATGATTTAAACAACATAAATGAAAAACTGAATATAAAAGCAAACAGTTGCTATCACAAATCAAATGCCATGACAATTCCTCTCCCGTCATTTTCTCCAATGGGAATGGTGGTAACTCAACCATACACCATTTCCTTATTTAGAAGAAAATGAAAACTTGTTTACCAGTACAGAAATTTCTCATTCAGAACTTGAGTGATATCAAATGGAAGAAATTTAATTTGTAATAATAAAAAGAGACATTTCCGATTTATTTTGGCAGTCGGGGTGAAATGAATGACCATTGAGAACAGGATGGAGGGGAACTAAAAATGGACTCTTAAAAGTCATCATCGACCGAGACCAAACTACCCCCTTCTCCTTTCCCTCCCCATTAGATATACATTCTCTAATCAGAATAAGAACAACAAATACTAAATAGAATAATTTTAACCCTTAATTTTATATTAATAAAAAAAAATTAAGAGAAGAAAATTTCGAATATTATGACACCTAACCTGCTACAAATTATTACAAGAAAAATATTATTAAAAAAAATTTTTTTTAATTAAAATAATATTTTTAAAATTATAAAAATAATACATATATATTTAGTGAGCGCCCATGCTGCTACTTCTAAAGATGTAGTGTAACATAGACCAAAGCAACCAAAAGTAATACTGAAATAGAAATAAGTAAAAATAAAGGTGAACAAAACCGAAACGAAAGTAAAGTAAAGGAAATCCGGCCTGAAGACTTTCTCAAGGGCATCAGGCAGGGATTTCAAAAATATGGAATTTTTTTTTCTGTCAATGGATTTGACTATATAGCATAGTCAAATCCGTATCATTATCATTTGACTATATAGTATAATCAATCCAAACCATATAGTATAGTCAAATCCGTAATCAATCCAAACTATATAGTATAGTCAAATCCGTTGACAGAAAAAAATTCCATATTTATGGAATCCCTGCCTGATTATGACCCTTGAGAAAGTCTTCAGGCTGGATTTGCTTTACTTTACTTTACTTTACTTCGTTTCGGTTTTGTTCACCTTCATTTTTACTTTGATTTCTATTTCAGTTTACTTTGGTCTCTAATCAGAATAGATATAACTCGACTCCACAACATTATTATGTTCGCCAAGGAAGAAATAATTTTTTTTCTTATTCACTATGTTTTCATATACACACTCGTGGCTATTCTTGACATATTATGTTAATGATAATTTTAAAAAAGGAAAATTTAGGCTAATTTCTTTCTACGAATTGAATCAAATCATGCCCATTTGATACTCGGGCATATTTACAGCACTAATTTGATCGTGAAATCTACTTTGCATCTTGGAATTTTGTTTAGTTTAGTTAGATCTTATTTTGAAAATGTGAGTGTTTATTTTGGGATTATGACATTGTAATTTTGTATCATGGTAAGATATCAAAGACGATACTATAGTAGACACACTTTCCTTCAAACTTCCATGCCCCACCAGCAGAATTAACGTGCACCTTTTATCTAATAATAGGTGGATTTGTCGTAGAATAGGTTATAATAAGCCTATAAAACTTTTCCCAAGTTATTTTGAAAACCGGATTAATAGAGTAATTTTGTTTGAAGTTAAACTGGCTTGGAGTATATTGTTAGAAAATATCAGATTAGTTTGTAAAGGACCCATCTAGCTCAAAGAGGGTGGAAATTTTGATTTCGCTATAACTTATTTGATATTGAAGATAGAAAATTAAATCCAATTATCCAAATTAGCGCCTCATTAAAACGAACAACTTTTGTGTTTAAAGTTTTTGGGTAACTGTGATATCTTAGAAGTTAAAAGTTAGCTAAAAATTGAGTAAGAAAAATTAGCTAAAAATTGATTCAGAAGCTAAAAATTGATTGAGAAAAATTAGTTAAAAATTGATAGAGAAGCTAAAAATTGAGTATGAAAAACTGGCTAAAAATTGATAGAGAAGCTAAAAATTGAGTATGAAAAACTGGCTAAAAATTGATGCAGAAGCTAAAAATTGATTGAAAAAAATTAGCTAAAAATTGATACAGAAGCTAAAAATTGATTGAGAAAAATTAGCTAAAAATTGATACAGAAGCTAAAAATTGATTGAGAAAAATTAGCTAAAAATTGATTAAGAAAAATTAGCTAAAAACTGATACAGAAGCTAAAAATTGATTCTCAAGATCTAATATTGAGTGTTTCTAAAGTCAAAAATTTTTGTTTCCAGATAGCAACTCAAATGTAAAGGAATCTACTTTCGCCTTCCATCTTGGCGAGAGGAAATTTTTTAATTAACTTTTAGTCTTCAACGCAGTCAGCTTTCTGAATACAAATATATAAATTCGTAATTTTAGTCTTGCTCTAATGAGAGTAATAGAAGCTAACGGCTGAAACACGTGATGACTCGCATCCAATTATAAATGTCCCCTTCTTAAATATCAACACTTTTACAACCAACCATACAATACAATCATTACTCTGATCGGATGTGTTAACTGACTAACTTATCTAGCATGTCCTCGAATGCATTGTCTAACTTCAGTGAAAAAAATAATAAAACATCACGTGTAGCGTTAATGTAATGTCAATACATGTAAAAACAATGAAAAGGTGTTTGCAAATAAGGTTAAAAAATGTGTTTATAGATATGTCATTACAACGATTAAAACCGGAAAAGATCAATGAATTAGTATTCACCATGAATTAGTTATTTTTCTTATTTTGATTCAGCGATCTAACCAAAAATATTAGAGCATAAAATTTTGTTGAGGATATCAGATTGACAATAATATTCAAATATAAGAATTTATGGGAGATTTACCTTGATTTTATAAAATAATATCTTGTTTCCGAGTTATATAAAAAGGCTTACCGTAACAAGCCAAGGCAAATTACTTTGAGCAATTATTTTCAAATTTACGGCATTTCTGCTGCCAATACTTTCCATACAAAATTTTGATATAATCAACTAGTTGAATTTTCGAATTAGAGCATTTATTCCTAAAAGTACAGACAGACAGACAGTCTACATATTGGTAGATGTGACACAAAGTTTTACAGGGATGCACACTATAGATGTTAAACCTATAACCGAATGTTGTCTATATAGCTCTTGTAATTTTGTATTTACATGTTAATAGTCATTCGAACGGTCGGACAAACGTATTTCCTCTGAAGAAAAACTTGATACTCAAAAGTTGAAAGAAATCTGAAAATTTATGTAGTCATTATTTCAGAATCAGAAATGTAGTAATTATTATCAAATTTACTACATTTCTGCTGTCAATACTGCCCATACAATATTTTGATACATTTAATTAGCTTAATTTTCGAATTAGAGCATTTATTCCTAAAAGTACAGACCGACAGACAGTCTACCTATTGGTAGATGTGACAGAAAGTTTTATAGACATATACACTATAGATACTAAATCTATAACCAAATTTCGCCTATGTAGCTCTTGTCATTTTGCATTTAAATGTTAACAGTTATTCGAACAGACGGACAGACGGATTTCCTCTAAAGAAAAACTTGATACTCAAAAGCTGATAGAAATCTGAAAATTTGGTGTTAAGACCGTACAGCAAATTTCAGCCGTTTAGCTCAAAATATTTTTAGTTATCTTTGCCACAAGTAGATGGACAGTTTTCTTGACCCTTTGCGGTCCGATGTCGAGTGTGACTCGACATTCAAGATTGTGCATCATTTTGACGTTTTATTTATTTATTTTTCAAATATTTATGTTAAAAACGCCTACATAATGGTTAACTGATGTAGATTAATTTTTCAAAGAAATTCGACTTAAAAGAATTATGTATATTTATTTCTCATAGCAATAAACAAATCTTTGTATTGGGTGAATAATTTTGCATTTAATTATTTTTCTGACTGCCAAGGATTAAAAATGTGTTTTTCGAACTCAGGAATGTCTAAAACGTAGAAATTCGTCAAAATCTTAAGTTCGAATTTTTTGAGGATTACTATACTACACTAATTACGTGAGAAAATAAAAAGTGAAAACCACAAAATTCTCCCATTCCGTATAAGCCCAAATGAAATATTTACAATTATACAAAATATTATGAAAATATTTT
>JAOUZG010035284.1:0-21078 GCA_026289955.1 Argiope argentata
ATATATATATATATATATATATATAAACAGAGCATAAAGTGTTTCAATTAACAAAAAACTATTCGGATATCATGGTTCTTGTTGTTGAGGTGTGTAATTTTCTAAATCCCAGAGCAATAAAACCTTATCAATCAGAATCTTCAAAAAATCTCAAAATCTCCTTTCGGAAAAACGAATAAAAACAAAGAAACAATAGTTTTGATTGTTTTGTTCAACTCGTGAAATTTTAATGTAGTAAGAAGCTATGTAAAAGGCATGAAGTTTGTAATCATGTAAAATATATAATGTATCAATTTATTAACAATTACGGTCATTAAACTAACAGATTAGAAGTTTAATTATATTAACTCTGTCGCTGCGTATCCAGTAATTTTCAAAGAATTTGCTTACTGATCAAAAGAATTTGAAAGAGAAAAATGTACAATACAATGTAGAAGTAGCGACTATTTAGCTGTGCAACCCATTCTTTAGTAGTTCATGGCTCTGCAAAATATAAAAGTCTGTTTTGTAGCCTTTTACGCACTCTTTCCAAAGGTCAAAGATATATGGCAGAAAACACTTCGCATTTTTTCGAACCAATTTTGATAAAAGATTTAACGCTGCGAGAGGGTTCAACTATTTTAAAACCATGCTAAAGCTGTTTTGGAACAAAACTCGTAATTTTGAATGGAGGTCAGCTAACAAGGACGGTATCAGAGTTATCCACTCCTCCCCAAATTGCTGCACCCCATCAACGGAAGGACGTTTGACTTTGAGGAGTTTAACATGCATTAAGACCTTCTCGCACGATGGTTCTTCAGTGGAATTTATGTATCGAACCTGAAACTCTCCCGTTTCTATGATGAGATCTTATTATCAGATCAAATCGGCTGACAAATTAGAAGGAAATCTCTTGCTTTTCTAATGGAACTCAGATTTTAAATTTTTTTTCTAATACGAAGTCATTAGAAGAAAGTATTGTAATCGTTTAGAAATTCTAGCTCAATATATTGACGAAATTCCATGTTCCAGATCTTTTTGGGTTTATGTCTTTTTGGGTTTATGTCTTTTTGGAATTATGTCTTTTGGAATTATGTCTATCTGCTTCTGAATATGATAATACAAAGAAGTGAAATGGATGAAATTTGGTTTATAGGCTTAACATCAAATTTGGAAATATCCATTGAATTTTTGATTTAATCAAAAGAAAGTCTGTCTATTTGGCAACCAAAAAGAGATGAACATAATGGCAAAGACTTAGTTGTAAAAAATTTAGCGTACATATTTGATATCTAAATCGAAATTCTGTAATCCTTCTAGGGTTTGATCACCTGTAGGTTAGTACTTTCGTATTCATATAAGAGAGGCAATTCAAACACGCAACGACTTAAATAAGTGCTAATAAGGAATTGTGTTACTAAAATTCCCGTTTTATGTTGAATTTTGGTTTAAATTGGTTAAAAGAAGCGGACGAAATTAGTCCAAATTTTAATACATTAAATAATGTATAAAGCGTTCATGTGCGAATTCTGAAAATAAAAATTTAAGTTCTCGCGTTGTTCATGCCCTTGTAAAAGGTTTACAATTTTATGCCTGAAAAGAGAAACGACAGTCATACCAGATTCTCCGACCCACCAGCAGACACAATCATAAAACTGAATGTCTGGATTGCCGCAACAGTTACATTGGTGAGAACTGTAGTTAAGTCATTAGAGCCATCACCGGCCAGAGTACAACCCTTCCCGTAGGAAGTACGTCCCATCATCGATGGAAAGAACTCAATCCCCCACCTATTAGTGCACTGTCCAGGGTGGTGAAATCCAACCACCATGCCGGAAGCATATTATCCTCATTTTGAGTTGCCTCCAAAGGAACAATATTATTATGTCAGAACATGTGTTTCCGGAATGAGGTTTTTGAAGAAAACAAAAATCCGTTGTCAAAAATAAGAATTTTTTTTTATAAAATTAGCTTTAAAAAATTTAAATTTCTTAAAAAATCAGTTAATAACGCATTGCCATTGCATTTACAAAATCTCTGATTTTTTAAAAATGAATTAATGACTGCAGCAAATAAAACCTAGAAAAATGTCATTTTTTAGGTGTCAATAAATGCGAGGAAAAGTTTTTTTGGATCATTTGCAATACTAAAGATGACTCATTCAATGAAACCATTAAAGTGAATACAAATGTAATTTAACTTGCACGAGCACGTGATGCTTGACCGTTCAAGAAATGATGTTCTGACAGGATACATTGAAATATGCATAGCAGATTTCATTTTAATCTTTCAACTTTTTTTTACTCGAGGAAATCTTGTTTAGATAATTTCCGCTCAGTTTGTCAGTCATCTAATTACCTGGATTGGAGGCTGATGTCAAATAAAAAGAGTAATTAGAAAATTATTTTATTCAGAAATGTAGTGCAAAAACAATTCTGGAAAATGAAATCGAACTAATCAAATCAGATTATCCAAATTATTTTTAAATTGATAAATAAAAAATAGGTACAGAATTGAACCTGAATAAGTGTCTTTTAAGGTATCCCTAAGATTTCTCGAACAGTACGTATAATTAATACCTGCGAAGTCGTTTTAATCACTACCTATTATTCACACCTATCTTATTGCGGCGAATCTTTTATTTAATTGGTGGACCCCTTTTCTATTCTACAACTAAGAGATAGCAAAGAAAGATAAGCTGAAACTCTTTCTTTACTACAGAAAAGAGATAGCAAAGGAAAAGTAATAAAATTAGATAGACGATCCAAATCACAGCCGCGAGTCGTGATAGTATCCATGCTAATGAAAAGGTGGCAGAAATTTACAGTTCGAAAATTCCAATAGGAATGCAAGAAATGAATAAAAGTTAACGAGACTTGCAAACAATTGGTTCGTACGATATAATTTAATACTAAATATACTATAATTTTTTTTGCAAAATTTAACTTTATTTTAATTTTCTATGACAAGTAATATAAAAAAATTTTTAAGTGAATTTCTAGTTCGGTCAAAAAATAAAATTTACTATTTTTGTTACTTTTTATTTAATAATTACAATTAATATAAATCATATATCAAAAAATGATTGATTTTTGCAAGAATAGAGCTCACATTCTTTATATTCAAGTGAAAAATACTGAAATTCACGCATTTTACAGTTTGTGCTACTGCCTGCTGATTTCAATTTTCTTTATAAACTGCTAAAACTATATTTAATGTATTAAAAATTAATTAAACTTAATTAAATATTTAATATTTGAAAAACTGTATTAACATCGAGTGTCATCCACTACAAGCTTAAAAAAATGTATTTGTACTGGGTGCATGAATAAGAAGTATTTTATAAACGCTTGAAAATTTGAGTATAATATACATATACATATACATACACACACACACACATATATATATATATAGTGTATGAACTAATAGTAGCAATTAAAAAATGAATTTGTGTTAGTTCATATATTATGCACTACCATTCCATTCCATACTTCCGAAGACTGTAAAATTTCGCCAATTTTTTGCTTTCACTTGCGCTAAGCGTATAGGCCTAGTAAGATTATTAGCGTTTATTTTAAACACAAAATAACTTACAAATAAATTGTTACAAACTGCAAATTCTTTTATTGTTTAAGAATCTAAATAATACAACGCATACCCGCATCGTATACAGTAGACGAACAAGCAGCAAAAATCAAGGCAACTATTCTTAACGTAAAGTCGAATGGAGAAGATATGCTCATTCCGTGCATTCCCATTATTCCCACCTATCAGCCTTTTGATTTCAAACCACAGCAGTTCCCCATTCGATCTGCATTTACAATGGCCATCGACAAGAATCAAAGTCAAACATTCCAAGTTCACGGATTGAACTATAAATCCATGTTTTTCACATGGCTAATATTAAGTCGGATAGTCAAGAAATTTAATTGTTGCAGCTGAAGACGTATAAAATGAAAAATATTTTATACCTTAAAGCACTTAAATGATAAAGTACAGAAAAAGATTAAATATTATTTATACTTCTCGTTTATATATCATTATAGTATTTCATTGAATGTATTCATTGTGTACAAGAAAATATATATAATTCCTTCTATCAATTTTATTTAAACAAGATAGCTATTTCAAATTTTAAGTGATATTTCAAATTATTTCTTATGTGGTAGAAAAGAGCTGAATTCAAGCTCGTATATAATAAAAATTAACTTACAAAGAAAATTTTGAATTCATGTTACTTTCAAAGTTTTTCATAATTAAAATATGTAATTACTATAATCCTTTCTTTATTGAAAACATTCGTGATTATTAACAATTTCTCGTCAGTTCAGTTAAACAGATTTGTATTGATATAATTTGCATTTTTATAATAATCTTTTGAGTTACAATCACGAGAAAGTTTAAATGCATTGAAATATTGCCTTGTAATGGTACTATAATATAGGAAAATCTACATTTTAAAAAAAATATCACATTTCATATAAAAAAGAAAATGTTAGAATTTTCTTTTTATTCATATCTACACAGGCCATCAAATCTTCCTAAAATTCATTCCACATTTATATTTTTGAGGCATTCAAACTTTCACGAGATCCAACAAAAATGTGAAAGAATAGCAGACTGGTTCAATAATTCAATTTTTATGAAACTATATATTTTCCAAGTGACATAAAGGTCTTTTCAATTTTTCCACCTTTTCACATTAAATACGAATAACCTAGTATGTCGGTTATTCTAAGGTTAAATATTAGTTGTAATGTTTTGACTTATAGTTTATTTTTGATTTTTAGTTTACTATTAGTAGTACATTTGAGAACCCTGCTAATGGTGTAAGTAATCAGATATTTTCTTCGATGAATCTATCATTTTATTTTCTTCCATTTCCTATAAGAAAAGAAAAGAAGGAAACGAAAATCCATTAGCTCGCGAAATGATAAAAAGTTTATTCCAAAAAAGTCTCCCCGACTAATATTGTCAGCAGTAGAAAGTATCGAATGGATTTAATTTGGGAACTTACCTTTAACAAAAGACGTGGTAACCATAAAAGAATTCTGAATCTTTTCAGAAGATTAGAATGTAGACGAAAAAAAAAGTTACTTCTGGAATTCATAGTTGAAGCATTATGAGGTGAAATGGCATAAGATAGCTAAGAATATTTGCTTCGAGTTAACTTAATATCTAGGAATAATTCTTAAAGTAAATCTATATTATTGAATAGGACTGGAATAGAAAATTTTATGCTTTTTATGCATTTCAGAACAATTTTGATTTTTAAGAAATTAGGAAAATGATATTTTTGTTATTTGGTTAGATAGCGTTATCTGAGTTTATTATTACAAATTACTAATAACTTACAAAGAGGCAATTTTTGGTTCTATGGGAATTGACCCTTTGCGGTCCGATGTCGAGTGTGACTCGACAGTCAAGACTGTGCATCATTTTGACGTTTCATTTATTTATTTTTCAAATTTAATTGTTAAAAACGCCTGCATAATGGTTAAGAGATGTAGATTCATTTTTGAAAGAAATTCGACTTAAAATAATTATGTATATTTAATTTTCATAGCAATAAACAAATCTTTCTATTAGGTGAATAATTTTGCATATAATTATTTTTCGAACTGCAAAGGGTTAAATCTGACTTTGGGGTTAAATTATTTGAAACATGATACCCAATTTATACTATTATATACCGTCATATGGAAATTAAATTCCTCTTATATTGTTGCGAAATATTTTGGATAAAGAAAAGCAAATTTATATTCCAGAAAGTAAAAAAAAAGTTACAGATGTAATAAACAACAATTAAATAAACTCTCACTACAAACAGACAGAAAATTGCGAGTTGGAAAACAGCAAGAGCATTCAGAAGAGATAGCTAGAAAAAGCATTAAAAAAACCCTGATAACTTTTCAAAGCAAAAGTTGCTGTTTTGAGTTTATATAGTGTTTTTCGAAAGAATATAGAATTTTCGATAAGAATCTCTAGATCTGGATTCTTAAAAAGGAGAGGTCCTAAACTGATATTAATTCCAGAATATTAATTTAGTCATCAAATGATCCTTAAGATCACCAAATCATTGATCCATATATTCAGCCGTCTATCAGAACCGATGGTAATTTTTCATACTTTCTGTAGGATCAACATCACAGAAAAGTTGCATTGCTAATTTGTAACAATATGTTTTGTTTCAAACGAATTTAGTTTGCTTGGACAATTTTTCGAAAATTCCTTAATATTTCACATACATCCGTAGTGTAGTGTTAAATGGAATTCTTTTCAGCACAAAAGTTTCAACGTTATATTATTTATGGTTTTTAACCTAATAGAACGGGCATTGCGTTCAAAGTTACTTCCGATACTTTAAAAAAAATTACTGAATTAGGAAGTTTATTAAGTTGTTAATGATATGTTATCATTAAAGTACTTTCTTCATAATGAATTTCAAATACTTGAAACACTACTTTGCAACAAAAAAAGAGTTTATATTTTTATTTAATTTTATTCATTAGGAATTAAAATATTCATAATAAAATCAAACACCAGTAAAATAAATCGTAATATCGTTATCAGCTTATATATACATCAAGATCGTTATAATGATTTCCCCACAAAGAGGTATGAGATATCATGGAAGTTTGCTTAAAAAAATATGTATTAGACATTTCTTCTTCAGCGACCTTTATTCCTCCTATTATATTAATTATTTAATTTCATCGAAATATGTTTCATTCCATCACATTACAGCAAATATTGTATTTTAAAATTGCATTTGCATAGTAAACACAGAAAATTATGGTTAGTTGGCTACATCTAAGAAATGGCGAAATCGGTACAAGGCAATATTTGAATAGGCTGGTTAGAAATTCAATGGCGAATTCGTTCCTTAGGAAATGTAAAGTTAAATAATGTCTTTGAGATTTTTTCTCAAAATTTGAGAGCAGTGGCAGGTCTGAGAATATAAAGGGTCATGAGATTTCATATAAAATAAGGGGAAAAAATAAGTAAATTAAACTTTTTATTTAACTCAATCTGACACTGATTGTAAATGATTAATAATTGCGTACTTACTTATTAAGCCGTCGATCTTTATCGCCCAATTTGAAGGCGTTGCCAATGAGTTGCTAAACCGCCAATAATGGCAAAGAACCGTCATTACTCTAAAAATTGTTCAAACTTTAACTGTCGTCCGCTATTTTGTTGGTTTAGCAGAAGATCATTAAGCAGTTTTTTTCCTGTTCTGGTTTTTTGACTCAATAAAGTGATTAAAATTTGGAATTTTTCTACCAACGAAAAAGATGCAGTGACGTATTTCCAAAATAATGGAATTATTCCATCTAAAAATACGTGTTTGAATGGACATGAGATGAGTTTAAACGGGAAAACGAGCAAATAATGGTGGTGTAATGTATCAAAGAGATCTGGCCACCTAAGTAAATTGGCTTGAGGTGATTGGCATGGCCTAGTTGGCGATCGTTGGCACATCGACGGTCTAATACGTAAGTACCAATAATTGTTTCAAATCTCCCCCTAGGCACTGAAAACAACTTCCAGAAATACAACACCTACATCCAGCAAACTTTGGACGAGGAGTATGATTACGCCTCTCTGCTGCACTACAGTCGCCGGGCTTTCAGCCGCAACAGCCTCCCCACAGTGGAACCGAAGAACTTTGTGGGGAACTTCATCATCGGTCAACGTGTGGGACTCAGCCCGACGGATATCAGAAAAATCAACAAGTTGTACAATTGCACCCAATATTTGTGAAGACCCTAAGTAAGAAGCGATTGAAAGAATGGAAGACTACAATTTATCCAGATTTGCAGATAGTTTGCTTGTTTTTTATTTCTAAAAAAATTGACGAATTCAACTTTATAAATGAGTGTACAAAAAAAGAGAAAAAAAATTAAATTAACTCTTTGCACTCGATGGTGCCTCTTGAGCACCATTCAAGACATTGCATTATTTTGACATTTTATTTTTCAACTTTAATTATTGAAAATACCTACAGAAAGGTAAAAAGGCGGAGAAATTCACTTTTAAACACACACACACACACACACATTTGGAGCAATATACAAGCCCTTCTATATTGAATAATTATGCATCGAATTACTTTTCCGAGTGCAAAGGGTTAAAGTAAAACGTTTCAATGATTTTTTTTTAAAAAAGTGTTTATACTTAAAAAAAATAATTTTCCTTCTACGGTAAAATGTTACTTTATAATGAATATCTATGTACTCACAGATTTCAGCATATTATTGATATTGAGCATATTTTAGATATGAATTGATTTGTTGTTAATATAGAAAAATAAATCATAAAGAGGATTCGGAATTAAACGTACAACCTTTAAGTATACTTTTTATATTGTATAAACTTATAATTTATAGACTTTAAAAATTCAAATCTATTCAGTGAATAATCAATAAGTAATAGGTATTGACTACTTATTATTATTAAACGATAAGTTAAAAAATTGTTAAATTGAAGTAATTTTCTTACTGGTTTTCTTCTTCTCGAATATTTCTAAAATCAATAAAGTTGTTTGCCTAGCTCAAAGATTTTGTACTTGTATACTTCTGGACTATGTCACAAATATTTCGTATTTACTGTATATTATATTCATGAAGAAAAGATTCAATTAATCCAAAGAAAATACACAATAATGGCGTAAAAAATTTATACTCTACAGAATATATGCGGATTACCAATTTTTGTGAACATATTTTACTCATCAAATACCTGAATCTTTATTAACGTTACTAACATTTCCTAAAATTTCAGATACGATCTGGAAAATGTCAATGCTGTGAAGAAAATTAACGAAATCCCATCTCATTTAATTTTTTGTTCGTATGAGAAGACTTTTACTGAAATCTACCTTTCCTTATTTCAAATGTACCGAAATTGAAAAAGTCTTCATACAAAAAATAAATTACGTTTACGTTCCTCTGATTAATACAATTCCTGTTCATTAAAAAAAATGTCTCCTGGCTACATTGACGAAGGTGAAAAAATATCGGAATGTATTCCATTTCTTGCTTCTATCTCCAAATGTAAGAGCCTCCAGTCATCATTAGGTCTCAATCTGGCACTGATTGTGCCCTATCTCAACTCCAGCATAAAAAAAGAAAATAAGAAATTACAGGGATAACAAAAAAGCTCATTTGCGAATAAAAAAAATAAAAAAAAATAATTTTACAGCAGAATAATTTTTGCAGTTGCTTGGAGCCCCGTGTTTTTCGGTAGTCTTATTTTAATGTTCTAAATGCCTATACTTTTGATGTGACGCTTTGTGAATGTAGAAGATATATATTTAAAAGGATTGCTGCATATAAACGAAATTACAATCATGTTTATATTGATAATAAAGGCGAATTTGTGTAATCCATTTTTTTTCTTTCTCTCTCTGTGTGTGAATCTGCTAATATTGGACTACAGACCAGAACTTTGTTCCATGGCAGTGAAAGTTAAATATAATTTCGGAGCTGGAAATGTACAATTTGCAGTGCGCAAATATACACCCACATTTTAAAATGTTAGATTCTAAATTTATTAAATTTATTTTTCTGTGATGGATTCGGAAATATTATTGGATAAAGACAATTTTTACCTCGTTTTAATTTAATTCCATTTTACAATAACAAATTAATTCGTCATGCATAAGTTTTAACAATGCACTTCGATATCATACTGATATTTAGGTTGTTTTTATAATGATTAATTTTTTTTTAATTTTTAATTATGTTTCATTCTCTCATTCAGAAGTCTATAAAGGATTTCAACTTGAAAATAAATATAATAAGCTAAATTTGTCCCCCTATTCTTTCATTTTACTATTAGCAGGTTTCAATGCAGCTAGCGTCTAATTACACGAGCTCGCGGAATCAGTGAGTGAATGTACAGCTTGGCATTGGGTAATGAGCAATTATAAATTCGATAAGGTAAAAACTTTTAGACGATTGTCATATTTAACTATACTCAATTAGAAATTACAGAATAAATAATGAAAATTTTACAGCAGAATAAATAAACGGCAAATTAAAACATGGATGCTTTGATTTCTATCTCAATGTGAAAAAAATTTCTTTACAAAAGTATTGCTACTACTTTAAGTTCTTCATTATCAAATTATGCATTTCAAATTTAAAGGTAACTAAAAGTAACAATTTCTAGAAAAAACGATGTTAAGGATATTACAACGTAACGGTAGGAAGAACTTAAGCCGGAAACATAATTATTCTTAATACATCCGAAATGTTCGCAATATTACTACAATGAAGTCAACATGATAAAATTGATTTTGACTTGATTTTAACACTTTATCTACCGACGGTTCTTATAAGTACCATTAAAATCTGGATTATATTTTTGTAATATGACTTTTTTTGCCGATGGTATTCTAAAAATCATGGAGAATGTAACCCAAATAGCAAGAAGTTAATATAAGCTAAAAGTAGGAATGAAAATATTTAATTAATAATTAATTTAAGGTATTTCTATTAAAATTTTTCTCTTGGGTTCTCTGGGATTATACTGCAAGGAAACTTAATTACTGGTGCAAAAATTAAGTTGGAAAATTGATGGAAACATAATTCAGTAGATAAAGGGTTAAAGCAAGTTTTGATTGAAAAGAATTTTGGCTTCTATTTTTTCGTAACTTTTTTCTTAAAATTCCATGTATTCTAACAAAATCTAACGTAACATTTCTCTGTAGAAACAAAACTATATCTGATGCCAATCTGATTAAAGAATAACTTCAATCCTTTTAAGAATTGCCGCACACTTTTTAGAAACGAGTTTGTAACGACTATCTTCATTCTTTGCTCTCCAGAGACTAACAATGCACATTCTCTTCTAAAGAGCTTTTATGACCCATAAAGGAACTTCTATGAAGAAAATTACATTCATTATTCAAGACAATTTTACGAAAAATTATTTCTAATGTGTGACTAAATAAAAATTTAACACCTACATTATATTTTTACAGAGTTTGTTTTGATTTGATAAAGGCTATTGGAGCAATGACCATTTTTAATTAAACGGCACCAAACATTTGGCGAGATTGAATCGTAATTTGAAAGTTTGTTTCTAAATGGTGTTATTTTTGTGGACATGTCATAGCATTGTAGAAAACAACGCAAAAGATATTTAAAAATCAAATCAAGAAGTAAAAGCCAATCATTTATTTAAAAAAAATTAAAAAGATGGAGATGGGGAACTTTAGGAAGAATGTATTTTAATTAGAAAAATACATAAGGGTTCAAGAACTTTTCGCTAAGTATCGATAATGAATTCAACCTACAATTTGTAAACTCCTAGATGAATGCACCTTCCATTTCAAATATTCGAAAACAAAGCTTTCGTGTTTTAGATATGAATTATGCATTCTTTGTATTTCCTTCAAGCGTTTAAAACTTTTATTATTTCCGAAGAAATTTTTCAGTTTTATTTGCACAATTTTTTACCCAAATAGTATAATGAAAATTTTGCACAAAAAAAACCCCAATATATTTTGAAATAATGAGAAAAATCTTTATGTAATTGAAGATATAATTTTTTTAGTAAATGTGAGACTACACTGAAACTGAAAGTTTAAAAATAAATTTATGCCTAACCTTCTTAATTTAAAAATACAATGCATTTTTCTAAAAATTTATCTAATAAATATTAGAAAAAATGAATTTTAGTAGAAAAAGAAATTTCTTAAAATTTTATTGTCTGAAAAAAAAAACATTAATAAAATTGTTGCAGTACTCGATTTGTGGAATAATGAATATCTTTTTGTTTGTACTCGTCAGGATTTGCTTTATGAAAACTCAGTATTTTAATCTGAAAAGTTAGTAATTTTATCCCAGGGATGAACCGTTATTTTTTGATATTAGAACATTTATCTTACTATAAATTCCCAAATTACCTTCCTTGACATAAATATCATACTAAATTTTGTGTAAAAATCATATTATAAAGTTGTAGATGCTAAATAAAGTGTTCCTTTCAGATAATCCTTTTGTTTGCAAAAAATGGAACAAATAGACTGTTCAGAGGTTTTACATAATAATTATCTAAAAATATTATTAAAGAAAAATATATTTTCCTTACAATTCAAAGAATTATTTAACTCAATGCACACTAATATTTTAACTGTCCAGTCTTAGGAAACCTCAAACTTTGGATTGGAGAAATAAATGATGATTTCTCTTCTACACTCACTGGTCAATGGATTAGAAACCTTTGAGATTTGCATTAGGGATGAAATATGCATTTTTTTTATTATGACATGGGTTACGCGTGGTTAGAATGCTAGTATATGTAAGCTGTAAGAATACTTTTTGGGATGAATGAAAAAAATTGGGAAAAACAATATATATTTCACCATTTGAAAAAATGTAATTATTGGTGTCTTTTTAACAGGTGCCTCGATTTTGAAGATGGTAGATTATACTGGGTTCTCAAAAGCAACCATATCAAAGGTTTTCAAAAGTTGGAATCAGAACCCACAGTCCTTCTCTAGCAGAAACTGTGGTTCGAGCACATTTTTCCAAAAGCGTGATTGGCATCGTCTTCGACGAATTGTACGGCGGAACAGAGACTCTACTGTAATTCAAAAGACACAAATCGTCAATCATGACTCTTCCCAACTGATTTCAGTTTGATCCATGCGCAGAGAATTGCAGAGGTTAGAAATGCAAAGTCCAGTGTCTGTGATAAAACCACTCATTTCTGCCCGACACACAAAAATTCGTTTGCAGTGGTGTTGGGAAAAAATACACTGGTCATATAAGGATTCAAAACGGGTAATGTGATCGAATGAATCACGCCACACCTTATTTTGTACTGTTGGAAGGCGACGAATGTGGCTAGAAACCCATGAAGCCACTAATCTATCTTGCCTTACTCGCACTGTGAAGGGTCAGGAGGGAGTATCATGATAAGGGACATGTTCTGCTGGCATGGAAATGGTTCCCTGGTGTTCCTCGAGGGTAAACAAATAGTCATGCGATACCTAGATATACTGGTCTATCATGTTCTCCCTGTAATGTTGTATTTTTATCCTAATGGCAATGGATGACGAAATTTGGTTCGCTGAGCATCAATCTGACTTCCAACACCTTCCCTGGCCACCCCATAGCCTGGATCTTAACCCAATACAAAATGTGTGGGATGTGGTGGAAAGATGAATCCGACAACATTCTCCTCTCCCATCTAATTTACAAGATCTAAAAAGCTGCATAGCAACTGCATGGTATCCTCTGAATGTAAATGCACTCTAAAAGCTTGTAGACTCGATGCTCATTACCCGTGTAAAAGTATTCCAATAAAATATTGATCTTGGGTTTCTAGTTCATTCTCCAGTGAGGGTATATATTAATACTCTGATTCCCAATAAAAAAACCAATAATCTTATTTAAAGCTGTTTCCGAACTCGGCAATTGCATTACATTCATAAGATGACAGAGAAAACTAATATTGATGCAAGTGGAAAAAGTTTTTTTAAAAAAAATGTATAAAAAAGTTGTATCAGAAATATAGATTCCAATTAAAATCCTTAAAAATTTTCTTCTAATTATTATTAATGTGCATCATTGTAAAAAATAAATTTACTTACTGACTGTTATTTATTGGAAACCAAAGAGTTAATACATTTGAGATTAAAATAAAAGTATTTCTCGAGACATTCTACTAACCATTTAAACAAAAACGTTACGCTTTAAAAAAGACAATATCGTTAACAATGTAATACTTTTGAAAATATATTTTCAATCCTAACTCTTTTGTTTATTAAATCTCATTCGATAAATTAACATTAATTTGCTTTATGATCATTCATTGAAATTAAGGCACGGCTGATTACTTCATAATTTTATACCCGCTGTACAAAGCAAGAAAATATAAATAAAAATATAGATTTCACCTATTTCAATATTAATTTTATTATATAATATTACGTATAAATTTAAATGCAGATTTTTAAATTTTTAAATTGTAAATAATTTATAATACTTAATGTAATTTAAATAACATTCAAAAATGCTTTTATATGTAAACTAACTATTCTTTTACTTGGAAAACCAATTACCGGAAACATTATGACGAGTTCTTTTTTAATTAGTTTTGCCATACGGTAGCACACAAAAGTTCGCCAAACATCATAATTTATTGATGCATATGAAATTGTAGAATATTTTTTAAATGATTTCTATCCCCATTAAAAACAAGTTTCACGATTCTTATATTTAAGTTGCAAATCTCAATTCGGAATAAATGCGATGATCACGGAAATTCTTGGAAATAATTATTTCACCGAGAAATGTTTATACTGCGAATGGTACAACGCAGTGTCAATGTAATTAATTAAACGAGAGTGTTGATTTCAGTTACATTCCATTGCTGTTGCGACTGTAATTAAACTTTGTTAGAGGCTTACAAACACGTTACTGGTATAACATTGACTGATTAGTTAAATAGGCAGGACATGCTGAGAACAGCATAGCAAGATTTGTATTTGATAATAATTGAGTTTAATGCATAGATGAGATATTTATTGAAAGAAGTAATTGCTTAATTGACAAGTTATACGCAAATCGTAATTTGTAGAAATAATGATTTGCTCCGGATTTCCGTTTCATTAGTTTAGCTCGATAAATTTATTAGTTCGTTCTCCTTTACTAACAAATTTTGAAGAAGGAACTCATCAAAACCAACTAAACCACTTTTACCAAGAATCTACGAAATTTTATTTAAAATAATATTCGACAAAAGATTATTTCCTTAGTTTACAAGATTTGCATTAACTTTTAGGTTAAGGAAAAATAAATCCATTATTATTTTGAAGCCATCTGCCGAGAAATTAGAGGATTTCTTTCCATAATGTTCCCATTTCTGCCCATATGTAATTTTTGAAAATAATGAAAACATTAATTCATTGTTTTTTCTGTAGATGGCTGTAAAATAATAATGGATTTCTTTTTCCCCAACCCAGTATTTACAAAAATTATCAAATATCATTCGCTGTCAACCTCGACAGCTGCTTGGTGCATAATATTTACGAAGTTTAAGGCAAGAATTTGGCTTAATTGCTAGGTTAGCTTCACTTTTTTTGAAGCCAAATGAATGCTATCTTTTAAATGTTAACATTTATGAATATTTTCTAGAACCTTTGATCCTTTTATTCAAAAGCAAAGATATTCGAGGGTTAAGGAAAAATAAAATAGATTTAAGGTTTTATTGTTTTTATTTATGATTATTGATTGAATAAAAAAATTAAACACTTGATATATATTTTGAAACACGCGCACATTAATTAAAAGGAAAGAAAATAATAGACAGGGTAAGTAACTATAGAATAAATATTTGCGATTAAAATGAAAATAATAACTTAACGTTTGTTTCCTATGTAGCATCATGCGTTACATTATTTTCTGAATTTTTTCTTTTACTTCTCAATGTAAAATATGCAGTTAAATTACCCGAAGTGTCACAGAGATCATTATGTGGTGGAATAATTATTTAAATAATTCTGAAAAAGATATTTGTTATTAAATAAACTTTAAATGACAACTAAAAGAAACTAGTTGCACTAATATATAAATTGTTGCTTATCTAGCATGACAATTAATGATATATCAATCTATGAAATCCTTACTACAGATGTGTTTTTTATACACACACTGGCCAATGAATTAGAAACCTAAGATCAATATTTTATTGAACCACCTTTTCTACGGCTAATAACTCTGTTTCGTTTGGGCATCGAATCTACTAGCTTCTGGAGTGCATTTACATTCAGAGAATAACTTGGATTGGCTATGCAGATTTTTAGATCCTGTAAATTAGATAGAAGAGGAGAGTGTTTTCGGATGCGTCTTTCCACCATAGCCCACACATTTTCTAAGGGGTTAAGATACGGGTTATGCTGTGGTCAGGAAAGGTGTTCAAAGTCAGACTGATGCTCAGCGAACCAATTTTGAGCACTTCCGGCACGATGTATAATTGTATTATTGTCCTTGAAGTATCCGTAGCCATCAGGATAAAAATGCAACATTGAAGGGTGCACTTGATCTGCCGGTGTATATAGATATCACATGGCTATTTTTTTTACCTTTGAGGAACACCAGGGCACCACTTCCATTCCAGCAGAACATGTAACATATCATGATACTCCCTCCAGACCTTTTCACATTCTTAGTAAGGCAAGATGACCTGTGGGATTCTCGCCAAATTTGATGTCTTCCGTCAGTGTAAAATAAGGTATAGTGTCTTCTTTCCCGACACCACTCCAAACGAACTTTTGCATGTCGGGTAGAAATGAGTGGTTTTCTCACAAGTTTTCCTTCATTCATCTCAAAACGGACTCATACACTTTACTTATACTAGCATTATAACCACGTGTAACCCAAGTCATAATAAATGAAAAATTGCATATTTCATCCCTAGCACGCATTCAAATGCAAATCTCACAAGTTTCTGATTCATTGCCAGCGAGTGTATCTTGATATATATCTTAGAATTCAGTAACAATGGAAAAAACATTTTTGAAACTTGAAGTTTCTGAAACTCTACAAAGAAATTTAGATACATTAATGAATTTTTCTTCTGATTTTACATAAAACTTACAACATTTTAATGAAATTTCATAGCAAATTTTAAATTTCAAGTTTTATATATTATAAGCTGCCTAAAACATGCGAGCTTAAGATATTTTCTTAACACAGTATTATAAGAAACAGAAACAATAAGAGAATATGAAAGTTTTCAAACATATACTTGATTAAGAATTAATATTATAAAGGCTGAGGCTTTCTTTAATTAGCAGCAATTTAACTTAACAAAATTACATTTCGCATATTTACTGTGAACGATACGGTTAAATGAAAGAAAAATTGCAGGAACCGGCTTTCTGGCTCAGAGGTAGAATGTTTTTCTAGATTTCTGGGCGTCCCGGGCTCAAGTCCCAGTTAGGGCATGGTTGTTATTCTGCGTGCTATATGTGAGATGTGTGAATGTGCTCCCTGTAAAAAGGGGCTGTGCAAGCGAAAGTGTGATAGAGCTAAGTCGGTTCTCTATCTAATTTTATGTGCTCTGGTTCTTTTGACTAAGAGAGACTGCAACCTTTCCCCATCCAGTCATGGGCCTGGTCTAGCACTGCTGGCCAATGGGGGCATGCAACAACAACAGCAAAATTGCAGGAAGGAATTCTCGCTAATTTTTCATACATTTCCTATAGTAAAAATATTATTTTCTCTCTCTTCATAAAATTTTTAAATTTAAAGTCAAGAATTGAACTCCTATAGTGTTCAGATTGCATTTGAATGCCCTTTTTTTAAACTTGCATTTTGAATGCCTTTCTTTATTGGTTCTTAATTCCAGACTGAGTAACAAGAATAGATATCTAAATTTCATTTATACAATAAATTAATTTTTTAACCATCCTTTTTATATGCAAGAAAATATAAAGTGCAGCACACAGACATAAGGCCGTAGATCGATTTAGCTCAGAAACTGATTGGGCTCTACATTCTAGATGACAGTTATTTTGTATACATTTTTTTTTGCTGTTTTGGTTATTGTATTTGCCTGCATTCGAATGGACGCAAACTTTCTGTGAGTAAATTTCTCTTAAAATGTGATAGAAAATCGATGTAAGTGCCACTTACAATATACCCATATGCTATTTTTCCATAGCCTATAGGATTTTGAGTTGCCGTATTCAAAGAGGGATAGACATGATTCTAAAAACGTGTTTTTTGAACTAAAGGGGTCTAAAAAATTTAGTGCCTCATAATTCCGTAATCAAAGTTTTTGATGACAATAATTTCAAATTTCTTTGTATTTGATAAGATGAATATAGAACCATAAGCCATTATTCCATATCTTCAGTTTAGAAAAGATCATCACACTTAAAATGTTACACCTTATTTTGGGACCCTAAGGTAAATTAATAATTTTTTTTATTTGCTTCTATTCCAATTATTTCTAATGTAAACCGTTTATCCATTAATTTTTTCATCCACTTTAAATTATTCATACATGATTATTTTAACTGACTAATTTGTAATGAAATGAGTGCATACTCTGTTGATATTATCAGCACGTTTTCCATTTCATCAATCCGAATGTCAATATTAGCAACTAATTTTTTTAAATTAAAATTCATCACTTCATGCCTGCGACAAATATGTGTAAATTACATGAAAAATTATTTGAAACTTGTTTTTATTTCGTTTTAGATGTAGATACATACAAACAAAGAAACGGACAAAGAGAAATTTCAAGATTCTCCACCTTTCAGTTAATTTTATATCGTTTGAACCATGTTTTATACTTCTAGCCATTCTTTCTTTTCCACTAAGGTCGTATATTATGAAATTTTAACTCGTAAAAAATATTTTTTATTCCTTTGTTTCGTAATCAGTTTGCTATTTATAATCTGTATAGGAAACTAATCAATTCACAGTGTTCTAAGAGTAATTCTTTTAAATATTAATGAAAACATTAGCTTTCAATTCATATGATTTTCAATTAATCTGATGAAAAGATTTATTTACTTTCTGAATTCAATAATGAATAAAGATTTTCTTTCCAATCTTTGACTACATATTTTATTCAAATAACCCATTACTAAAATAGGTTTGAAGAATACATTCTGTACTTCATGATTCAAATATCATTCATAAAATAAACGGATAGTATTTACATGCTTAAAGAAATTGAAATTTCTGTTTATAATATTGAATTCTAAAGTACTAAATCCTTTTATTTTAATTCAAGTTGCCAACACAATACCAGGACAAATAAAATCAAAATGGAGTTCTCAATTTTCATGTTCCGTCTATTCACATAAATGAAATATTAAAATAATGGAGATTGTATTATAAGAGTATTTTGTTAATTATTTTGAAAATGAGGAATTATAAATATAAATAAAAAGAGCGAATAAAGCACAAATCACTTCTTATTCTGAATTATATTTTCTTTTAAGAAATAAAAGTAAATATTTAAAACTGTTTTTCATGAATTATTTATAAATTTGAGAAAGAAACAGCGATAATTAAACATCTTTTGCTTACTTTAGAAAAATTCTACAACATTAAAAAGTACTATTTATTCTAATAACACAAACGGTGCTTTTTGAGGCGGTAATCATTTGTTGACTTGATTCGCATTTCTCTCTTTCATATGTTAATCTTGATTCTTAATTTTAAAATAAACTGCCTTTATTCACTTTCAGAATTTTGACTTTAGAGAGGTGGTGATGGAGGAGGTTAAATGATTGTTTATTCATCTCGCATTCAGAGAATAATTTTATTATTTTATGGAATGTAAGAATATCTGAAACTTTAAAAAAATGATATGCATTCAGAATGGTATTAAAATGTGAAGAATTAATTAATGTCAGAATAAAATGAAAAATACTTTGAAAAGTTCAGATTTCAATCGTAGCTGATGAAAATAAAAAAAAAGTTAAAAGAAATAGAAATAACCACTTTGCGTGACTTATAACTCATATTTTTCTTTGGCAAACAGATTTGTTTTATAATCTTTTAATCTCAAACACTGATACGGACTTTTATATTTTCGGTCGTTTTAGTGAGCTTCTGGTATTTTAAAGCTTTCTCTGTCATGGATATAGAAATATTTTATTGGCACTTTTCTTAAGTTAATAAATTATTAATGAATGAAATGGAGCAGTATTTAAAATTTGAGGGTAATTGAACAAAATCAGAAGTGGAAAATAATATTTTTTCATCATTTGAATTTTGCATTTAACGCTTTGATTTAAAAAAAAATTATGAAACAGATTTTTGACTATAAAAAACATTTTTTTTATTAAATAGATTTTTGACCATAAAGAAAACCCTTTTTTATGAAATAGTTTTTTGATTATAAAGAAAACCATTTTTTTATGAAATAGTTTTTTCACTCATTATTGATAATTAGGAAAAAATTTAAATTCTTTTGCTTAAGATTTCAGTTTTTACGATTATAAAATTTTATTAGAAATAAAACAAAAAATATTAAATTATTTATGTTGAAAAAATATTGTTAAATAGGAGTTAAACTTTTGTTTGAAAAGGGATGTTATTCAGAATTTTATTAACAGACAAGTTCGAATGTAAAATTTGAACCAAAACAGATGCTCTGGGAAAATTCTAGCATGTTCCATAATAAAGATACTTTCCACCTTCTCTCCCGAGTAAAAATTTAGACGTTTGTAAGTTTAATAATTTTCTCGCCAAAAATCTTCATTTCCCCTCCGCCAAATAACTAATGAATTCAGTTTGTTTTTCCCCACATTAATGAGTTTTTCCATAATATGTTTTTGGTCAATTATTTTAAACGATTCTGTTTATTTTCATTAATTTTCGATGCATTTGAAATTAAACATTGTTAATGAATCGACTTTTCTGATTCATTTTGAAGTACTTTCGAAATAAATTAATAAAAAATAAAGAAAGAAAATTCTATTTTGTATTGCATTACCCCAACTTGCATAGAAAATTCACTCACCTTGCGTTGCTTCAATTGGTGTTGAATCTTCAATTAGCGTTGAAAATTCAAAGCTAATATAATTTCTTTATCAATTTTTTTAGTAATTGCAATTATTGTTGATAATCTGTTTGGTATGGCATTGAATTACCATCTCTTGTCCTGAGAGTTCGAACTCCATGTAGAGGAAGGAGAAATAAAGATGGTCAGGAAATTCTCTCTCTATTTTGCAGCTTAATATTGCGATTCTGTCATATTGTAAGTATTTAAGAAAAAGTAAATAAATTAAATTTTTTCTTTGTAAACCTAAATAGAAATTGATTAATTTTTTTATATGTGTATCACTTGTTTAACTTGAAAATATTGTGTAGATGATAAGGTGCCATAATTTATACGTTTGGAGATCATGAAATTCATAATAATTTTGTCATAAGGCTTGCTATTTCTGTATTAAAGCAACTTTATGTATAACTTTAGAGAATAAATGGACTTATTAGCTGATATTAAACAGTATGAAAAGATAAGATCCATGTGTTTCAGAAATCACATTTCCTAAACACACACACACACACACACACACACACACACACACACACACACACA